>ML809469.1:198503-216247 GCA_009831015.1 Picea engelmannii | reverse complement strand
TAAAAGCAATACATCATATCTTATCTTCTTCATAAAAACAAGTATTTTCCCATTGTATGGCTATGACTAGATACCTAATATACAAGCACAAGACAACTAGTTCATGAAAGACAAGAAGCTTGATAAGATTGCTTTAGACTCTAGTCAAAGCAAGCTAATACTTAATAGGGGTTGGCATAAATATGCCAAATTTTGATTAAATTACTAGAGAATAAAGGAGGATATCACTTTGGAAAATATTGATACCATTAAAAATATGATCACATCTCAATTTATGAAGAATTGTGTTGTTATAAATTATTAAAGGATAAGAGAAAATTAAGATATCATTTTTCTAAGCTTTGTGGATGATTCATATTAATTATGAAAAAGAAACATTACATGGTTTTTTTTGTTGTCCTACCATTGGGGAAACTAGACTAGCAACATAAAAGTGGTTTGTCTGTCTATATTGTTTGGAGTGGCATGTGAGTCTTTAGATTACATAGCATATAAACCATAAACAACTGTATAGATAGAAAAATCCAAAATATGTTGTTCTATTGCATGATATCTAGGTAGAGAGAAGACAAAAGTCATGATACCTTTGTAACTAAAACACACACAAAAAATAACAAGCCTAGTATGGATAAAATTAAACATGAATATCCTTTGGTGGGATTAGGAGTTGTGATTAGTGGTTTGGAGAAGAAAGGTTGGTGTTTATGTAAGGAATCTTTGTAGATCTTGGACCCCAAAAGGCATTGGATTTTGGTAGTTGGTTCACATGGTCCAATGATAGATAGGGGTGGGATAGATTCTAGGCTCAATTAGATCACTTTTATGGTCCCTGAGAAGACATGAACTTTAGAGGTAGGATTTGTCCCATGGATATATTGATGGATGTGATCAAAGAAAATCATTTTCCAATACAAACTATGGTTTCTTTGGGATATTTTGTAGATTTTCCTCCTTGCTCATTGTTTAAGTTGAATGTGTCCCTCTTGGGGTTAGAGGAATTTCAAGTTGTAGCTCAAAGAGCTTGGAGCCTCTTTCCCAGGTTGGTTGGTGAGTAGGGGTGGATCCTTTGGTGGGAGGAAACAATTTAATGTACTACTAAGTTTGTGAGAGGTAGGGTGGGATGATGGTTTGAAAGTGAAGAAAGGAGTTGTGGGTGGCTCATTAATTATTTGAGGAGGCTTCCACCTTTCTTGAAGAGGAAAATCATAATGTGATTGGTCAAGAAGAGGATGCAAAGTTGGATATGGTTGTGCACAAAGGTGAGGATTATATTACTAGGGGTGCTCAGATTCAGTCACGCCTTTAGTGGATTCAAAGGGGAGATGAGGTATCCAAGTTCTATTTTGACTTCCTCAAGAGGAAGGTGGTCATTGATAAGGTGCTTGGTTTGTGTGGAGTTGATGGTTCTCTTGTTGAGGACCTTTATGAAGTTAGAGGTATGTTGGATCAAATTTTCATAATATTGTGCTCCTCATGCTCTGACATATGGGACATGCTTTTACAATATATCTCCAAATGAGAGAT
The DNA here is from genome assembly GCA_009831015.1 of Picea engelmannii. Lineage (NCBI taxonomy): Eukaryota > Viridiplantae > Streptophyta > Pinopsida > Pinales > Pinaceae > Picea > Picea engelmannii. The sequence goes on along the minus strand of ML809469.1, from coordinate 214,723 downwards.
GCTTTTACAATATATGAGAGATGCTTTTACAATATATCTCCAAATGATTGTATTTGTTTCGTCATTAGACATACGTTATCCATAGTCCTTGGAACCTGTTGGATGTCCAAGAATCCAAGAGATGTATGGGTGCATAAACTACACAATGTTTGGTTGGTTCATCTTTTTTATAAGTTGAAAGATTTTTCTTGGGTGGTACTCTATCAAGGGATCCTATCAAAGTCCTAGTTGGAAAACAGTGGAATTTTTTATGGTCCCTATCAGGTTTGCCTTCACTTGAAGACAATGAAGCATATTTTTTGTGATTGTCAATTTTCCAGATGTTGTCAAAGCTATCTTGGGGATTAGTATTTGTTGTTTCTTTAGGCTAGGATCCACTAACATTATACTTTGCTTGGATATTGTCACTCTCTTGTTCGGTTTGGGTTATTAGAGATATGGCATTGCATTCATATTTCAATTTTATTAATTCTTTGGAAAATTTGGTGTAAGTTTGTTTTTTACTATGAGGTTAGCTCTTTGTCTACCTTTTGTTCTTTGTGGAGGGATAAGGTTCACCATCAACATTTGGATATGAGTGCTTTGTTGATCAAAGATGCCTACTCTTTTGATCACTTAATGTATTCTCATTTTATTTCAATATTAGTATACTTGAGTAAGATATTATGATATCCATTGTGTATACCCTTCCACTTTTTGTATTGATTTTTGCAAATATAGGACATTTAAAAAATAAAAATAAGAAAAATAAAAAACAAATCTTAAACTGTCATCAATGTTATTAAAAAAATTATGGTTCGAGTTATTCATGTTATCTTATATAGATGTGAATTTTGGGGCTAAAACATTTTAGAGAATCGTGTAAATGTAGGAAGATCCATGAATTCCAAAATTGTTTTATAATTTATAACATTAAAATTAAAAGCAATATGACCTATCTTATCTTCTTCATAAAAACAAGACCTTTACCATTGTATGGATATAGCTAGATACATAATATACAAGCACAAGACAACTAGTTCATGAAAGACAAGAAGCTTGATAAGATTGCTTCAAACTCTAGTCAAATAAACCTGATACTTAATAGGGGTTGGCATAAAGATGCCAAATTTTGATTAAATTATTGGAGAATAAAGGAGGATATCACTTTGGAAAATATTGATGCCATTGAAAATACTATCACAACTCAATTTAGGAAGAATTGTGTTGTTATAAATTATTAAAGGATAAGAAAAAATTAAGATATTTGTTTTGTAAGATTTCTGGAGGATTCATATTAATTAGTTAAAAGAGACATTGCATGGTTTTTGTTGTTTTCCTACCAATGGGGAAACTAGACTAGCAACATAAAAGCGGTTTGTCTGTCTATATTCTCTAGAGTGGCATCTGAGTCTTTAGATTATGTAGCATAATAAACCATAAACAAAATTCTAGATAGAAAAAACCAAAAGAGTGTTGTTCTACTGTCTGATATCTAGGTAGAGGGAAAACAAAAGTAATGATACCTTTGTAACTAAAAATAAATAAATAAAATAACAATCCTAATGTGCAGAAAATTAAACATGAAGATCCTTTGGTGGGATTAGGAGTTGTGATTAGTGGTTTGGTGAAGCAAGGTTGGTGTTGACATAAGGACTCTTTGTAGATCTTGGATCCCAAAAGGCATTGGATTGTGGTAGTTGGCTCACATGTCCAATTATAGAGAGGGTGGGATAGGTTTTAGGATCAATTATATCACTTTTATGGTCCCTAAGAGGATATGGATTTTAGAGGTAGGATTTGTCCCATGGATATACTGATGGATGTGGTCGGATCAAATCATCTTCCAATACAAACTATGGGTTCTTTGGGATATTTTGTAGATCCGCCTCCTTACTCGTTGTTTAAGTTGAATGTGTCTCTATTGGGGTTGGAGGAATTTTGAGTTGTAGTTCAAAGAGTTTGGACACTCTTTCCCAGGTTGGTTGGTGAGTAGGGGTGGATCCTTTGGTGGGAGGCCGCAATTTAATGTACTACTAAGTTTGTGAGAGGTAGGGTAAGATGATGGTTTGAAAGTGGATAAAGGAGTTGTGGGTGGCTCATTAATTATTTGAGGAGGTTTGCACCTTTATTGAAGAGGAACTTCATAATGTGACTGGTCAAGAAGAGGATGCAAAGTTGGAAATGGTTGTGCACAAAGGTGAGGATTATATTACTAGGGGTGATCAGATTCAGTGATGCCTTTAGTGGATTCAAGGGGAAGATGAGTGATCCAAGTTCTATTTTGACTTCCTCAAGAGGAAGGTGGTCATTGATAAGGTGCTTGGTCCATGTGGAGTTGATGGTTCTCTTGCTAATGACCTTTATGAGGTTAGAGGTATGTTGGATCAAATTTTCATAATATTGTGCTCCTTATGCTCTGACATATGGGGTGATTGAATACTAGAGATGATTTTACAATATATATCCTAATGATTGTATTTGTTTCGTCATTAGACATGCGTTATCCATAGTCCTTGGAACCTGTTGGATGTCCAAGAATCCAACAGATATATGGGTGCATAAAATCCACAGTGTTTTGTTGGTTCATCTTTCATATAAGTTGAAAGATTTTGCTTGGGTGGTACTCTATCAGGGGATCCTATCAAAGTCCTAGTTGGAAAAGAGTGGACTTTTTTATGGTCCCTATCATGCTTGCCTTCACTTGAAGACAGTGAAGCATATTTTTTGTGATTGTCAATTTTCCATATGTTGTTTGAGCTATCTTGGGGATTAGTATTTGTTGTTTCTTTAGGCTAGGATCCACTAACATTCTACTTTGTTTGGATATTGTCACTCTCTTGTTCAGTTTGGGTTATTAGAGATATGGCATTGCATTCATATTTCAATTTTATTTATTCTTTGGAAAATTTGGTGTAAGTTTGTTTTTTTACTATGAGGTTAGCTCTTTGTCTACCTTTTTTTATTTGTGGAGGGATAAGGTTCACCATCAACGTTTGGCTACGAGTGCTTTCTTGATCAAAGATGCCTACTCTTTTGATCACTCAGGGTATTCTCATTTTATTTCAATATTAGTATACTTGAGTAAGAGATTATGATATCCATTGTGTATACCCTTCCACTTTTTGTATTGATTTTTGCAAATATAGGACATTTAAAAAATAAAAATAAAATAAATAAAAAACCAATCTTAAACGGTCATCAATGTTATTAAAAAATTTATGGTTTGAGTTATTCATGTTATCTTATATAGATGTGAATTTTGGGGCTCAAACATTTTTAGAGAATCGTGTAAATGTAGGAAGATCCATGAATTCCAAAAGTGTTTTATAATTTATAACATTAAAATTAAAAGCAATATGTCCTATCTTATCTTCTTCATAAAAGCAAGACTTTTCCCATTGTATGGCTATAACTAGATACATAATATACAAGCACAAGACAACTAGTTCATGAAAGACAAGAAGCTTGATAAGATTCCTTCAAACTCTATTCAAAGCAACTTGATACTTAATAGGGGTTGGCATAAAGATGCCAAATTTTGATTAAATTACTGGAGAATAAAGGAGGATATCACTTTGGAAAATATTAATACCATTAAAAATACTATCACATCTCAATTTAGGAAGAATTGTGTTGTTATAAATTATTAAAGGATAAGAGAAAATTAAGATGTTTTTTTGTAAGCTTTCTGGAGGATTCATATTAATTAGGAAAAAGAAACATTACATGGTTTTTGTTGTTGTCCTACCATATTCTAGCAAACTAGAAAATATTATGGGAAACTAGACTAGCAACATAAAAGCAGTTTGTGTGTCTATATTCTCTAGAGTGGCATGTGAGTCTTTAGATTACATAGCATAATAAACCATAAACAAAAGTCTATATAGAAAAAGCCAAAAGAGTGTTGTTCTATCGTCTGATATCTAGGTAGAGGGCAAAGAAAAGTAATGTTACCTCTGTAACTAAAAAAAATAAAAATAAATAACAAGCCTAATGTGCAGAAAATTAAACATGAAGATCCTTTGGTGGGATTAGGAGTTGTGATTAGTGGTTTGGAGAAGCAAGGTTGGTGTTGACGTAAGGACTCTTTGTAGATCTTGGACCCCAAAAGGCGTTGGATTGTGGTAGTTGGTTCACATGTCCAATTATAGATAGGGGTGGGATAGGTTTTAGGATAAATTATATCACTTTTATGGTCCCTGAGAGGATATGAATTTTAGAGGTAGGATTTATCCCATGGATGTACTGATGGATGTGGTCAGATCAAATCATCTTCCAATACAAACTATGGGTTCTTTGGGATATTTTTTAGATTTGCCTCCTTACTCGTTGTTTAAGTTGAATGTGTCTCTATTGGGGTTGGAGGAATTTTGAGTTGTAGTTAAAAGAGTTTGTACACTCTTTCCCAGGTTGGTTGGTGAGTAGGGGTGGATCCTTTGGTGGGAAGCCGCAATTTAATGTACTAGTAAGTTTGTGAGAGGTAGGGTAGGATGATGGTTTGAAAGTGAAGAAAGGAGTTATGGGTGGCTTGTTAATTATTGAGGAGGTTTGCACCTTTATTGAAGAGGAACTTCATAATGTGACTGGTCAAGAAGAGGATGAAAAGTTGGATATGGTTGTGCACAAAGGTGAGGATCATATTACTAGGGGTAATCAGATTCAGACATGCCTTTAGGTGATTCAAGGGGGAGATGAGGGCTCCAAGTTCTATTTTGTATTCCTCGAGAGGAAGGTGGTCATTTATAAGATGTTTGCTCTGTGTGGAGTTGATGGTTCACTTGTTGAGGACCTTTATGAGGTTAGAGATATGTTGGTTCACATTTTCATAATATTTTTCTCCTTATGCTTTGACATATGGGATGATTGGCTACTAGAGATGTTTTTACAATATATCTCCCAATGATTGTATTTGTTGCATCATTAGGCATACGTTATATGTAATCCTTGGCACCTATTAGATGTCCAAGAATCCAACATATATATGGGCGCATAAACTCCACAATGTTTGGTCGATTCATCTTTCTTATAAGTTGAAATATTTTTCTTGGGTGGTACTCTATCAGGGGATCCTATCCAAGGCCTAGTTGGAAAAGAGTGGAATTTTTTATGGTCTCCATCATGTTTTCCTTCACTTGAAGATAGTGAAGCATATTTTTTGTGATTTTCAATTTTCCAGATGTTGTCAGAGCTATCTTAGGGATTAGTATTTGTTGTTTGTTCAAGCTATGATCCAATGACATTCTACTTTGTTTGGAGATTGTCACTCTCTTGCTTGGTTTGGGTTATTAGAGATATGTCATTGCATTCATATTTCAATTTTATTTATTCTTTGTAAAAATTGGTGTAGGTTTTTTTTCTACTATGAGGTTAGCTCTTTGTCTACTTTTTGTTCTTTGTGGAGGGATAAGGTTTACCATCAACGTTTGGATACGAGTGTGTTGTTGATCAAAGATGCCTACTCTTTTGATCACTTAGGGTATTCTCATTTTATTTCATTATTAGTAGACTTGAGTAAGAGACTATGATATCCATTGTGTATACCCTTCCACTTTTTGTATTGCTTTTTGCAAATATAGGACATTTAAAAAAAAAAGAAAAAAAAAAATTTAAATTGTCATCAATGTTATTAAAAAATTTGTGGTTTGAGTTATTCATGTTATCTTATATAGATGTGAAGTTTGGGGCTCAAACATTTTTAGAGAATCGTGTAAATGTAGGAAGATCCATGAATTCCAAAAGTGTTTTATAATTTATAACATTAAAATTAAAAACAATACTCATATCTTATCTTCTTCAAAAAAACAATACTCATATCTTATCTTCTTCAAAAAAACAAGACTTTTCCCATTGTATGGCTATGACTAGATACCTAATATACAAGCACAAGACAACTAACATGAAAGACAAGAAGCTTGATAAGATTGATTCAAACTCTAGTCAAAGCAACCTATACTTAATAGGGGTTGGCATAAAGATGTCAAATTTTGATTAAATTACTGGAGAATAAAGGAGGATATCACTTTGGAAAATATTGATACCATTAAAAATACTATCACATCTCAATTTGGCAAGAATTGTGTTGTTATAAATAATTAAAGGATAAGAGAAATTTAAGATATTTTTTTTGTAAGCTTTCTGGAAGATTCATATTAATTAGGAAAAAGAAACATTACATGGATATTGTTGTTTTCCTACCATTGGGAAGACTAGACTAGTAACATAAAAGTGGTTTGTCTGTTTGTATTGTCTGGAGTGGCATGTGAGTCTTTAGATTACATAGCATAATAAACTGTAAAAAAAACCTAGATAGAAAAAGCCAAAATAGTGTTGTTCCACCGTCTGATATCTTGGTAGAGGGCAGGCAAAAGTCATGCTACCTCTGTAAATAAAAAACACAAAAAAATAGCAAGCCTATCATGCAAAAAATTAAACATGAAGATTATTATCTTCAACAACAGGAATCTGGGGCTGCACGATGTTGAGCATGGAGAATTCCAGGCCGGCAAGTTTCTCAACGAGCAGGTTAAGTTTGTGGTCGACTAGCTTGATCTGTAGTTGGACATCATCTAACTGAAGCAAAATCCCATTGTAGGCCTCGTTCCATTCAACCAACACTTTACCCATGAGAGACTTGACTTGCCAATATAAATTGACCGCCTTGAAGTATTTGATTTCTCTGGTGCGAGAAGAACCAGTGTCAGGTACCCATGAACATATGACTGCATCTAGGATTGCATCCTCAATAAAATGCTCGCGAAGTCAGGTATTGCTTCACCCAATTCAATATCTGCATGAACAACTGATGGAGTTGTAGCATTGAAGATTGATGTTGACTCATCAACATCCAACTGTGGCCTAGATACAATAGGTATGCCATGACGGCCCCAGGTACGACAAGAGGAGGTTCCTTGGACCATCAAAAGGAACCAAAGAACCAAGGAAATAGAGGGGGAGAACTGGGGAACAGAAAGGAAACCAAAGGGAGCACCAAAAGACATAGGATGGGTTACAGGGTAATGTGAGTGCAACATTACTAGAGGCAGAAACAAAAGGAATGAAAAACTCGACCATGGATGAAGCTGCCTAAGTTCAAGAGGCCTAACAATGACAACCTGGGTTCATATAGTTCCATTGTGGTGAGCCTTCATTGCCATGACTAACAAGTATTCCTTCCAAATCTAGTGCAGTACGGGGAGAATGACCAACAATGGAACAAAGAGCTTCAACAATATTTTAGCACCTTCTAACATAACTCGTCATCGAGCAAGAACACTAGGAGAGGTTTCCATATGTATCGTTGAGAACTGGGCAGAGGATGGGTCATCAAGAGCTCCCTTGATCTCATCCATATCACCCCATTCGAGGGGAGAAAATTAAGATATTAACAATAATAACAACAATCTATTTTTAAGGTCACAGCCAAGCCAGGCACCAAATTGGTGTATGGGACCTCGTTGTTTGTGTGACAAAGGACCCCCTCCACGCAACGATTTGACTCCTAAATTCTACGAAGGTATACATACCCTACCCCCCTTTGGATTTGAACCTGTGACCTTCAAGGAAGAAAAAATAATAAAAAGGTCATTAATCCTAATCTAAAAGATCAAAAACATTTTGATATTATAATTAACTTAAAGAAAGAATCAACATGATTAAAATAAAAATAAATTCTTACAATCTTTACATGCATTAAATATTAAGAAAATGTAAAATGAAAAGCACTTTCTTTTAAAATATTAACTCATCAAAATAATAAAATTAAAAAAAATAAAATTCTTAAATCTTTTCTAATAAAAAAAATAAACACATTTTTATTTTTTTCTCAAATTTAATAAATCATACTTTCATATCACATTCATCATCATTATCATAAAATGTAAAAATAACCATAAATCTTAATTAAATAGAAAAAGTATAATAAATCATAGTTTCATATCACATTCAGCATCATTATCATAAAATGTAAAAAGACCAATAAATCTTCATCAAATAGAAAAAGTATACACTATCAAAATTGTCAATGTCCAAAAACACATTAAATAATCGATCAAACACAAACTTCAAGTGCATATTTTACACTCATGTCCCGGAACGTTGAAAACATACCAACATTCAAACGGATGACAGTTTTTCTCAAGGACTCATACGCTTGATGCGGGCAGGTTGTGGTTATCGTGGACCCCAATACCGATCATGGTAATAATCCTTGAGCGTTAAATTAAGACACACTTTTCCAAATTGCTTTAAAAAATCATTCTTTTTGCAAAAAAATAAGTTCTTTTTCAAAATCTTATTAGAAATTTAGGTGAAATGTTGAAATTGAAAATATTAATTGTTTTTCAAAATCTTATCAAAAATTTAGGTGAAATGTTGGAATTGTAAATATTAATTATTAAGATTATATAATTTAAATGGATTAAAAGTTTTCAGAACCAATCAAATATTTAAACTTATCTTTATAAGAATACAAACATTTTTTTTTTTATATAAGTAAAAAAGATAGTACCTACTATATTAAGTTATCAGAGAAACATTGACAAAATACACAGAGATATAGTCATTCTGAGCCACCAAAAATGTTGTCGTTTTACTGGAAACTAGCATAGTTTGGAAAATTGTTTTGCCCTCTGTCCTGCCCGAAGGAAACTAGGATAGATGGCCATAGTTTAAGTTTACATGTAGCAACAGCATGATTAAACATAAAACAAACTAGCATAGGAGAACTTAGATACCCGGTGACCTGTCGCCCTTACCTGTCTGCCACGTGGACCTGGCTGGGATGGCGAACGGTTGTGCACAGAATGAACATTTCCTCTTTGCTGGAGCATTGGAGTACGCATCAAGGAGAAAGTCCAGACGTTGTCCCATGAGAAGGGCTCTGTGCTCCTAGTCTGCCATGTGGCCTCGAAGTTCGAACACCAGAGCCAGATGCTCTGCACGGAGGAGTGGACCATGCAAGTCATGATTACCTACGTCGTCGAAGATTTTGTTCCCCACTTCTACGTTCATCCCAGCTCTGGCCTCGATCACATTCAGTCCTGCACCGGCCGCATCCTCCTTCATTCCTGCTCTGGTCTCGTCCACATTCCTTTCTGCGAAATCATTGTCCCGAGCCTCGTCCTCGTTCCTTGCCTTCTCAGCATGGCTGGTGGGGTTGTAGTCACCCATCCATGGTATCGCTTCAACGATACAAACAGGGAATTCGTTTTCCGTCTTGTCTTTAGGACCGCTACCAGCCTGTAAATCTGGCGCCATGGCTTAGGGTTCCAGGGTGGTCACTAATTCCTCTAGGTACGACGTTTCGTCAACATAGCAGGTTGGAAACTCGTCCACAGCGCCTCCCTCTAGACTGCTTCCAGGCTCAACTGCCATGGTATGAATGCTATGCTCTGTCCCAGGCTCAACGATAATGGCGTGTAGTGCCAATTGGTCAGCGCGTGCCCTCTGCCAAAGAATGGAAGTCGCCATCGACAGAGCGCGCTCTAGGTTCTTCCTCCTTTGCCTTTGCTCTTTGTGGGTGTACCAGGTCGAGCCTCAGCGAGGCCTGCCTCGCTTCCTAGTCATTGTTGCTGAGGGGTGGATAAAAATATAGAGAGAATGCACCGAAATGAAAGTGAGCCAAGACGACAGGGAACTAGAGTTGCACCAGAGCTCCCAACCGGTGGGGAGGTCCAAAACGAGAGTGAACCAGCTCTGTCCAGGCACTCGAATTTTCGAATTACCAAATGACGGATTCGCCTGGCTACCCATAAACCCTATCATATTGAGTGCGGTCTGAGCGAGAGCTTTCGCGCGAGGGAGGAGTCCCTCCTCCGTATAGCAGCTGTAATGGCCGACTACCATCGTATATGCAGAGAGGATGGGTGGCGGCCATCAACATTTAAGCTATGGCTCGATGTTGAGCCATGTGGCGAGGCATCAACACGTGTCACCCCATCCGAGGATAAGAATACAAACATTATAAACCAAACAAAAAAATAAATTATATTATTAATGAAGGTTTTGGTTTTATTATAATTTCTTCATTTAAATTCCTTTAAAATCACTCTAAAAATCAATTTAAATTGAGAATTTTAAAATTACTCTAAAAATCAATTTAAATTGAGAATTTTAAAACCACTCATCATACAAAAAAAACCTCAAAAATATTTAGATTTTGTAATTTTCATTTTTCAAATTTACAAGATATTTTTTATTAAATTTATATAAAATTTTAAGGTTTTTAAATTTTTATTATTTTTAAAAAAATTGGAAAATACAAAAAGAGATCAGATTTTATAGGAATATATTCTTGTTTCAAACACAAATATCTAACCTAACTAATATAATAAAAAAAATCAAATAAAAAAATATATTCATCCCATAATTAATAAAACATTATTTACAATTAATAAATCATTATGATGAGATGATGATGATGATTAAGTTCAATTGGTCTACCTTAAGAATGTAAGAGATTACTTAGATTTCTTTAGAATTGTATTTCTATGCTCAAAAAGAATTTCAAGATCACCATAGACTTAAGAGATTAGGGAGGTTTGTATTATGACTAATATTTTTAAATTGTGATCTAATTTGGGTATACTAAGAGGAAGTGTGTTTCATCTTCAACCCTCTTAGTGTCACAAAGATGGTAGATTCTTTCATCCTCTTATCACACAATTTGTACTTTGATAGAACAAGAGGCAAATGGAAAGCAAATTGGCGAAATGGGAGACTAATCCTATCACTGTCACCTCAATAGGAAGTCTCTTTCTATTTAGGGTGGTAGGCCCAGGGGAGACGTCCCCGGTGACCTGGGGTTTTGAGAAAGCAAAGGGAAAGTAGCTAGGTAAAAGGTCCACTCTCACAAGGCACCACCGATCATAAAGTCCGGTTAAATAACCAATTAAGATATCATATGTCAGAAGTGTACCCGCCTGGAACAAAGCAACAAGAAAACTATATGTTTGTAAGAGCATTTGTTGGTTAGCACTTCATAAAACCATTGACTTTCTTAAACAAATCAATATGTTGAATATAATGAAATAAACATAAATCTTATAACACCAATTTTTATAGAGAAATACTTCACATAAAATGTCTTAAGGCTAGCTTCAAAATGACTAAAAACCATTAACCATTGAAGTCATATCATTAGCATTTGATAGGAGCACATAAGACAAATTATAATTCAGCCTTTATGATTTCTTTTATGAGCTTTTAATGTTGCATTAAAATAAATGCAACTTACATTAATAAAAACAACAAGTAGGTTAGTAGATCAAGCTATTCTAGTGTTAGAAAGTGTTATAAAGCAATACTTCACATAAAATGTCTTAAGGCTAGCTTCAAAATGACTAAAAACCATTAACCATTGAAGTCATATCATTAGCATTTGATAGGAGCACATAAGACAAACTATAATTCAGCCTCTATGATTGCTTTTATGAGCTTTTAATGCTGCATTAAATGGATGCAACTTACATTAATAACAATAAGAAGTAGGTTAGTAGATCAAACTATTCTAGTGTTAGAAAGTGTTAGTAGGTTGTTTGAAGAATAGGTTTTGAGGTTGTTTGATCAAAAAATCAATGGAGGTCTTAAACTAGTGCTTTCTTAGGGCAAATGGAGTCAATAAAGTGGCAACAAATGTTGAATAAATAGGATGATAATGTGAGAGACAAAGACAAGAGGAGTTGATGGATGAAGTGTTGGTAAGCCAAGGCTTCAGCCATCAAACCCTAGGGGAAAATGACTACTAAGGTGTAGGTAACCCTAGGCCTTAGTAGATTTGCCTCCCTCTTTAACTCAAAGATAAAGCAAGTGACAGCTAATATGAAGCAACAAGTGCTAGGGTGTTGCAATGGCAAGACCCTTAGCAATGGCTTCAAGAAAAATGACTTATTGGCACAATCTAGTAGGTGGATAACAATTGACATAAGGATGATAACATGTTTCTCCTAGGGTTTTAAGCTAGCAATTTCATAATCTTTATCAAAATGAAAAGCAAAGATACTATAACCATTCAAAAGAAAGAAGAATTGCAGAATTTTACTTACATTCACCAAGAATAATCTAGCACATCACCTAGTTGTAAACTTCCCACCAAGAAAATGCCAAAACACACCAAGAATAACATTCCTTCAACAAGTGCGCATTAAATTTTAGTCATAAAACCCTAATTAGGGCAACCTCACAAGTGTGAGTTAAAGATGATGAAAAATAAGAGGCAATTTCCCCTTATTTATACAATACCAAAGACCAAAATTAGGTCAAAAAGGCCGACATGGCCAATTACAAATAATATCCAGTTTTTACATTAAATGTCACAAACAAACCCTAAATCAAGCTGCTAAGGTGACATCATGCCCCTTTAGGGTGAATTTAGGCCCTTTTTGGGCAACGTTGGCTTCCTGTAGAAAAACATTGGGCCTCCTTGGGCCTCAAGAGCTTGCCGTACGTGCCACTTGGCACACAACTGCCTCCAAAACATCCCAAAACGTTGGATGATGTCATGGGTGACCTGGGTGATGTCGTGGGCCTTCTAAGGCCTACATCATGATGGAAAGGACACAACCCCCTTGGGTCTAGGCCTACTAGGCTGCCCCTGGTGAAACATCTGCTTCTCCCTCTAGTGCAATCCTCTGATCTATCTCTGCCCCATGCTGGGGTCTCAACATCCATCTGGTGGGATTTTAGCCCCATGGAGGTTCGAACTAATCATCTCCCCATGTGTACCTATCCATCGGGTGTGGCCCTGCAACATCAACAGATACACCCTTCGCGGGCTCATAAGTCACAGGGATCATAGCAATGTCAATCATATCTAATCATCAAATTTATTAAACATGTGCATAAAATCCCCTTTACCCGGACAAGTGCTCAAAGACATTAACTAATCTACAAGCCAAGTTTGGAGGGAAATCTAGGCCGTCCTATTAGGCTAATGCTCATTGGATGTGGGATGTTTCCAGGAGGATTCAAACCTAGGCCATGTGATTGGATGAGGTGGTAAAGGATGTTTGGGCAAGGGGTGTAGTGATAGAACAGAAATGTATCGCTTACATGTGGGTGCCTCTGAAGAGGGTGAGTTGCACCTGTCATGGATGCAAATGTTTCCAAACCCATTCATTCCTTTTATAGTTTATTCTTACTTCTTTTTCTTTCAAGAGGCTAGTTAGGGGACACTTCCCTGGAGTGGTGACTAGTGGTGGCAATGTTACCCACAAGCATTTCACGGAAATGAGAAGGTTGGCTCATGATGAGACCCCCTTTCTCTTGGATATGCCACCAAGAGCCACTACCCTGGAATGGTCACCAGCTGTTGGTAGTGTCATACCACTACATGCCCATGTACCTAATGGGTTGGCTTGTGATGAGACCCCCTATCCTCTAACTAGTTCTTGTTTTGTTGTTTTTTATGGGTCCCTTTGTTTCTTGCTGAGAATTTTTTTATTGCTTTCTCGGGGATCCTTGGGTGAAGCATCTCAAGGTTTCATTCTTTTGTCTTTTATCTTTTGCTGGCCACTTTTACCCTCTGGGCCTTTAGCCCCTTCTTCCCATAAGGCAAGGTACAACCCTTAGATATTTGGCTAGCCCAATGCACGAACCAGTGTAATGGGATGTATGAGCGGGAAAAAGATGAAAAGTGGTAAGTATGGTCGGAGAGAACGATGGCCTTTCATGAATCCCCCCAGTGGAAAATCAAACCCTATGGGTACCAGCTTACTAGGGAATCCTGTCACTCCCCCCAGGTGTGGTCAAGTGTTAAATTCACACGTTAGAAGCAAAAAGAATTAAATGCACATATTCAAAGGTTTTGAGGATCAAAGTGACACATACCATGATACCTAGACTCATTACCTCATGGAGAAAGATCCATCTCTGTTGTAGGACCAGACCGAGGTGATGGATGATGTTGTTGCTGAAAAAGTGGAGGCGCTGAAGAATGAAAGGATGGGCCTTCCAGGGCCATGCTCAAGTCGATTTGGCTCTTGGTACTCTATGTCTAGGACTTGTGGGCCTCGAGACATAATCTCCTTAGTTATCCCTAGGTTAGGGGATAACATCTGGCTCCAAATCGGGGACATGTGCTCACCGTAGAGCGCATGAGAAATTCAACATCTCTGGCATAACCTGTGACCTACTTGATATCAACATAAGGTTGTCAACAATCATTTGGGGTGGTGATATCACCCCTGGCTCATATATATATATATATATAATACAAAATGTGAAAACAAGCGTATGTACAAATGTGAATAGAAACTACTCTAGCATGAAATGCAAATGGTATATACAATGAATGCAAATGCCTACTTAATTTCACTTACATGTCATGTTGCTGGTGGGTAGTAACGCTTGATGTGCAAAGCGTTTACTGGTAACTTCATAGCTTCTTCCTCCATGGTCCCTAGGTTGAAAGAGATTGTCCCTGTAGGACTAATAATCATGTAAAGACATGTCCATAGTCCATCCAACTTCTTGTGCATACCAAGTTTCTCCCTTCTCTTATCTCATAACAACACCAGATCCCCCTCAGTGAAATCTCTCTATTTTTCCTTGTGATCAAAGGTGTTCTTCATCTTTTCATGGTTTCTTGCCATTTGGCTTAGGGAGGTTCTTCTAGACTCATCCAACTCTATTAACTGGTTAATTCTCCCTTGGATCGCTTCTCTATCGGTAACATATTACTAAGCAAAATGGAGGATGGGGATTTGGAGGTTTACATGAATTTTCTCTTCTAATCCATACACCAGCTCAAAAGGGGTTCTTCTTATTGAGGTCTTTGTTGTTATTCGATCTGTGCACAAGGCATATTTAATTTTTCTATTCGGAAAGACCTCTTGTTTTCCCCTATGATTTTCTTGATAATATTCATAAGGTTCTTATTGCTAGATTATGCTAATCTATTTCCCTGCAGATAGTAGTTGGAGGAATGAGATAGGACAATGTCGTACTTGAAACAAAATTTTCTAGTGTATGGGAGATGAATGCCTTGGAATTGTCTGTAGTAATCTTGGATGGGACACTAAACCTAGTTATGATTTGTTCCTCCAAAAAGTTCATGACTACTTCCTCAGTGGTCTTCTTTGTGGGGATAGACTCTACCCATCTAGTAAAATAATCTATGGTTGTTAGGATCCAACGATAGCGATTACTCGAATTGTCCTTAAATTATCCAATGAAATCTAACCCGCATTGTTGAAACAGAGCTTCTACCACTATGGGTTTTAGAGGTTGTGTTGGGAGTTTTGGTTTACTAGAGAAGTATTGGAAAGGCTGGCAAGATCGGACATATCGATGAGTATTAGAAAATAGTGTTGGCCAATAGTATCCAACTCTCAGGATATTGTGGGAAGTAGTACGAGTTGCGAAATGTCCACCACAAAATCCAGAGTGTAATTCCCTTAACATCTTCTCAGCTTCTTCTCGGTTGACACATCTAAGGAGAACTCCATCGAGATCCTTCCAACCAAGGACATTTTTCAGTTAGGCAGTATTTCATAGCCTTAAGCCTCAAATCCCTTCTTTTGTAGTCCACTAGGTGATATGGGCATGTGATCCAGGTGGATATCGGTGGCCACCCACCTTTTCCGACTGGCTCAAAACAACTTTCTAGCAATTTTGGCAATTTACTATTTTTAGCAGGTTTTAACTTTCGGGGCCATTTTGAGGGCCCAAATGAAGGTTTTTTGAGATAGAGGTTATCAATGATATCCACAAGCATAATTGAGCCCCCAAAATGAATCTCCTCGATGATACCTTTCCAATGAGCTATCATACGCCTAAAATGGAGATCGTATGCAAAAGTTACGACCCCGGGAAGTTGATGTACTAACTTACTAAAACGGGGCCCACATGATTTTTGGCGCTTCATCTCCTAGGGTTAGGTTTTTGGATTTCTAGGACTTTTGGCATTCCCGTTTATTGTAAAAGGGCCTATTATCCCCGATATCTAGGGATAACTAGGAGATCATGTCTCGAGGCCCACATGGTCCTAGGCATGGAGTACCGAGAGCAGGAGTGACTTCAGCATGGCCCTGGAGGGCCCATCTTTCTCCTTCTCAGGCAGACTTGTCCTGTCAGTAGTAGCAGCTTCCATCACTACTGGCCTAGGCTTGCATCGAAGAGGACTCTTGCTCCATGAGGTAATTGGTCCGAGGTATCATGGTATGTGTCATATTTGATTGTTATAACCTTCTTATATATGCATTAGGTTCCTTTCATTTCGGATGACTGCTTGGATCTTACAC
>ML809469.1:150966-166112 GCA_009831015.1 Picea engelmannii | reverse complement strand
TCAATCCATTACAATACTAGGTATGGATATTTGTCATCTACTATGTCAATGAACTCAAAGTAAGCATAAATATTCACACAATCGAGATAAAATTCCATCTACGCCAATTTTACAATGGGGAAAATGTGTGATTGGTTCACTAATTACCACTAGATCAACAAGTGGACCCAATTTGGTCATCTCATGAGTTCCCATGATTACTTCAGTAGGATGTTAACATCCAACCCGAAGTTGAGCATAACTTCTCACACTTCATATCATTGAATCAATGCATTTAAGATAAATTATTTTCCATACCTTATTCACTAGACATGGTTTAAGGGCCTATCTTGTGCCTCTATTGGTGACTTTAAAATTGGCCCAAGGACATCCCTTAACTTTGTTGTGGATTTATCATTGTCTATTATCTATAGAAAAAATTTCAAAAATTCTTTGACTTCATCTTCCACTATACACACTAGTAGAATCATGCATTGACTTAGTGGCCAAATTATGGAAGGTTTTCTATTTCTTTCATTCATAGTAACTATGTTTCTAGCATGAATAGCTTCCTACATCACCTTAATTACATATTTAAAGTAACCTTTCTTTCATAGTACATCAAACCTTGGTGATCACTATAAATCTTGATATATGGGTCCTTTATTTGCATCTCTCATGTTTGTGCTAAATTTGTCTCCAAAATAGGTGATGATATTGATCCCAATGTAGGCACAACCTACTATATTTTCACCATGGATATAAATCTCACAATTCACCATATTATCACTACTCTATCTCATGTATTGTTCCTCCCATTTATTAATCAAGTGTACACAATCATGTGTATTATGTATTGTCTTTTGGTAGTACCCACATCAAGGATGGTGAGGATATACGTAATTCCTTTCAATATACCCCACTTCATTATAATTATAAAATCATGGTGGGAGATGATTCACTTAATTACATAGAGACCTACTACCCTAATTCTAATTATGTCCCCCATCCACTCCCATGGTTGAATCCATTGTGGACAAGTTCTTCTCAAACCTTTCCATTAGTGTAGATATTGCACAAAAATCCTTTGTATCATTAATGTTTACCTAAGATAAGTTTCAATTCACAATGCTACAATATTACTAAATTTTTATAGCAATAAGAAATGGTGTATATCATACTTATTTTTTTAGAAGATCTCACGAATCCCAACATCCAACTTTCTTACAAATGGGTTAGCCACAACAATAGTATATCTTGGAACCATGGGGAAATTGATCTATATATGACCTTCTATATTATAGATTGTACACCATCCTTCCTCCCTACTATTGTACATTACTTTTTCTAGCTCTTAAATTTTCTCAGAAAATGATATTAACTTGTATTAAAATTGATCCAATCCCCGAGACAACCCTAGAATGGATGATTCAATGAATCTCTTAATGGACTCAAGACGCATTGAAAATTCTAATATTTTTTTTCATGTAATTAGTTTTTATTATAACAATGCTAAGGTAACAAGCCATCAATAATCCACTCCTTATCTTGGACCTCCTAGATCATGAATAATTGGCTCATTTCATCTTGGAAGCATTGGTCGTACTCAATTATAGTTTATTTGATCTTTTGTTTAATCTCTTTTAATCAACAATACTTTATTGCTCGTACTTCATCTTTGTGAAATTTTAATGTTGTGTTTGTTGTTCAATTTTAACATTCTTTGCATCCACCATTGTCAATATTTCAAGCAGCTTGAGCTTCCAAATCCTCCATCAAGTCCTTTCACCTCGCATGTTGGGGTTACACTTCCATCTAAATGAGGCTTGGGAGAATACCTTGTTCCACCATTACCATCTTCAATCGCACATGCATTTACTCAATCAATCTTATGTGTGGTCCTTGCTTGAAATATTCTAGTACTCTGGTGAAAGATTGATCACATTCCACCATGAATTCCAAAGCATAACATTCAATGAAGAATTTTAACCAAAATTGAATCACTCGAGGTCAACTTATGGTCATAAAATGAGATATTTAACAAATTATTACCAGTCCACCCAATTCTTAGCTATGAAAAAAATGATAATATTGCTTCTCTACAAATATTTCCAACTATTCATGTAGATTTGCTTGAAAATTTGCCCAAAAAGTCTCATGTAAACACACAAGCAAGTTCTTCTACTTATATATTGATAAAACCTCATGATCCAGGTGGATATTGATGGCCACCCATCTTTTCCAACTGGCTCAAAACAGTTTTTTGGCAATTTTGGTAATTTACTATTTTTAGCAGTTTTTCACTTCTGGAGTCGTTTTGAAGCCCTAAACGATTCTTTTTGGGAAAATGGGAAGAAATATGGAAGTTCCTTAAATATTTTCTCCAAAATCAATCTCCTTGACGATACCTTTCCAATGGGCTATCATACGCCTAAAACGGAAATCGTATGCAAAAGTTACGACCCCAGGAAGTTGATGTATTAACTTACCCAAACAGGGCCCACATGACTTTTGGCGCTTCATCTCCTAGGGTTAGGTTTTTGGATGTCTAGGGTTTTTGGCATTCCTGTTTATTGTAAAAATTCCTTCAGAGACTCATTGTAATGATCTTCTTGCGAATGAGTGCATCCATCACATCTCTCCTCAAAGATAAGCCGCCACCATTCCAGCAAGCTTGTTTCCGCTGCATTTTACAGTTTCACCTTATTTTCTTATTGAATAGAAAAAACAGTTTTACTGTATCTCTGTTATTTTGTGTTAAGCACCTGTTAATAATCTGTATTTATTTATTTTTTCTCATAAAATCTGGATCAGTGGTATCAAAGCGGTCTGCTCCTTGTCATCTTAATGCATGTCCCCAACGAGGTCGGAGCACAAAGAGTTAGGTCTCAAGCTTGTTTCTCTTGAGGAAAAAATATCTCGCACACCCAAGCGACCTCTCATGGCAGGAGAAAATAAATATGACAAGATAGGAGATCCTTTCAAAATTTTCATGGAGAAATCCCTCACGCAACAGAGGAACGAGATGATGGATAGTTTCGTGCAAATCCTTCGGCGGCTACCAATAGGCGACACATCATTTTTGAACGAAGGCGTGGCCCCCTTCAAGGTACAAATAAACTTTGACATTATTATATTTGAAGGTCGGATAGAAGCAAATGTTGTAGTCAAGTGGTTGAATCTACTAGAAGGGTATTTTCTGTCCATAACTTTTTGAATAGAGAAAAGATTAGTTTTTCACTCCTCAAAGTCGTTCCCCATGTCAAAGATTGGTGGGAAACTTTCTGTGAGAAAAATGAAATAGAGGAACCCTCATTATTTACAATCACAACCACCTGGGAATCCTTCAGGGATGCTATTAAGGAACAATACTACCCTGTTGGAAGTTATGACGACTTGTATACCAAATGGACCACACTACGGCAAGAAAGAGACCAAACAGTTCCAAATTTCACAAATATCTTCCATACCTTGCGCACCAATCTGGGTATCAAAGATTTGGAGCGACATTTGGTTCTCAAGTATCACGATTCCTTGCATAGATACATCCATACCGAAATGGAATTTCTGGACATCTCATCCTTGGGCACGGCCTACAGATATGCTGTCAAAATCGAACAGAAGCTCAAACAAAAGACGCGACAATTTGGGCATGGGAACCCCTCACAACAAAATCCAGGAAAGGGTGGCCCCAACCCATAGAACAAAGGACAAAGCAAAGATGGGCATTATTAGGACAATCAGTCCAAGCCGCAAGAAAAGAAGGACACTAGAAAGACAAAGAAAGATACCAGGAAGTGGTGTGACTTCCATAAGAGCCCTTGGAATAACACTTTTGATTGTCGCTCAAAGCAGTCATTGGTGGCTAAAGTCAAAGCCTTTGAATCAGATGCGGGTTCTAACTCTGAGCCAGAAACAGAAAGAGGAAGACAGATCATTAATGCGGAACCCAGTGCCATTGTTTCTACCACCAAGCTCCAGCCTGGTGAACCAGATGAGCCAAAAGAAGGAGAGCACCTCTTCCATTCAGATATGTGGGTAAAAGGCACCCCACT
Organism: Picea engelmannii; assembly: GCA_009831015.1. NCBI lineage: Eukaryota > Viridiplantae > Streptophyta > Pinopsida > Pinales > Pinaceae > Picea > Picea engelmannii. The sequence continues at coordinate 162,078 of ML809469.1, read as the reverse complement.
ACACTTCATCATTGATAGAAGTAGCCAGAAGAACCTCATCTCAGCAGAGGTCATCAAGCGACTGGCCCTACCAATAACGCCCCACCCACAACCCTACACCATTGGATGGATCTGCCAAGGAAGTGATCTCTATTTCATCCAACAGTGTCGAATTTTGTACGACATCAAGCCCTTCAAAGACAAGGTATTGTGTTATGTTGCTACTCTTGAAGTTTGTGATGTTATTTTGAGCCAACCTTATTTATGGAAATGTCATGTTGTATATGAGTCTAGGCCTTGTAGTTTTATTATTACTTTGAACAGGAAATTGTACAGGATACCTGAGGAAGTCCCACCTAGTGCTATTTCCTTGATCTATGATAAGCAATGAATGAAGGTCATCTCTCAGACGGGGAATTTTGTCTTCTTCATGATTTGCTCTTAGAATAATTGAAAGATCACAACCACATATAGGGTCTCTGTGGTCGACCTCTCCACACAACAGAAGCAAGTAGATAAGGTCATGGAAGAATACTCAGATATCTTCTCCTCACCTATCGGGGTACCTCTGCACTTCCAAGTCAAGCACCCCATCAATCTGACCCCCAGCGCACCGTTGCCCAATGGGCTAGTCTATCGTTTCTCTCTATTAGAGAATGAGGATATCAAGCGACAGATCCAAGAACTACTCCACAAGGGGCACATCCGTCCCAGATCATCACCTTGAGGGATCCCAATCATGTTGGTACAGAAGAAAGATGGAACCTAACGACTCTACATTGATTACCGAGCTCTAAATAAAATCACAGTCAGAAACCGGTACCCGATTCCTCGAATCGATGACCTTCTTGATCAAATCACGGGGGCCAAATACTTTAGTAAGATTGATCTGAAGTCTGGCTACCACCAGGTCCTGATAGAACAGACAGATGTATGGAAGACCACCTTCAAGTCAAAGGAAGGCCTTTTTGAATGGTTGGTCATGCCCTTTGGTTTGAAAAATTCTTCAGCCACTTTCATGAGGATGATTGATGATATCATGCGACCATTCACCAATACTTTTGTAGTGGTGTATCTGGATGACATTCTCATTTACAGCAAGACATGGGCCGAACACTTGTAGCATATTTAGCAGGTTATGCACACCTTGCGGCAACACAAGCTATATGCCAACTTGGAAAAATGATCCTTCGGCATGGATAGGGTCCATTACATGGTCTACATCATTGATCAACATGGAGTACATGTGGATAAAGCCAAGATCCAAGTCATCTGTGACTGGCTAGCCCCAACCACACTCACTAAGCTTCGAAGCTTCTTGGGAAAGAAATGTAATCCATTGTGCAAGCCTACTGCCAGTGGAGACATTACATTCTTGGGAAGGAGATAATCATCCACACTGATCATAAGCCACTACATTTCATGTAGACACAAGGCAAATTGAAGAATGACCGCCATCAAAAGTGGTCCACATAATTGCAACAATTCCACCTCAACATCAAGTATAAAACAGGAAGCACCAATCGTGTCGTTGATTGCCTCAATAGACCGCCAGTCACAAAACTCACCACGATGCTAGAATCTTGCGGCCATGAGACCTCTGGATGGCCCCAACTCTATGAGACAGACCTGGACTTTGCCACAACCTACCAAATGTTGGGTACAAACGCAGTTGTCGATAATTTCTATCTTCAGGATGGGTTGTTGTGTTGCTTGGGCCATATCTGTGTTCCATCAAGCGAGCGAGAAAAGATGATCTGGGAATCGTACTACAATCGGGTGGTAGGACACTTTGGCATCAAAAAGACAGTGGTGATGCTACAAAAACATTTCTACTAGCCGAAACTTCGACAGGAGGTCAGCAAGTATATCAGGTCCTGCAGTGTCTGTTCTATTGCCAAACCGACCACTAAGAAAAAGTGCCTGTACACCCTTCTTCCTACTCCTAACAGGCCATGGGAATCCATCTCAATGGACTACATGTCGGGCCTCCTGTCCACCAAGTAGGGAAATGACTATTTTTTTGTGGTTGTTGATCGCTTTTCTAAGATGGCGATTCTGGTTGCCTGTAAGAAGAGCATCACGACAGAGGCCACTACCAAGCTCTTCTTTGAACGAGTCTGGGTACATTTTGGAATCCCACAAACCATTGTCTCATATTGGGACATTCGATTTCTCATCACATTCTGGTCAAGCCTATGGTCACTGCTGGACACCAAGCTCACCAAATCCACGGCCTTCCACCCCTAGACAGATGGCCAAACCGAGGTCGTAAATTGAATGATTGTGAATATCCTTCACATATATAATTCCAAGAACCCTCGCACATGGGATGAGAGCCTTCCCTATGTCCATCATAGCTACAAACAAGCCCTGCATAGCTCAACCAGCCACAGCCCCTTTCAGGTGGGGTTGGGATTCCAACCATTGGGTCCCATAGATGTTGCACTTCCCCTTGTGGTCACCTCAACCGACTCATCTCCTACTCCAACTGAAGCTGACAAATCCACCCAATTCATTGAGCGGATCCAACACATCCACCAATAGGTTCAGGATATCCTACAGAAGTCCAATGACAAGTAGAAGCAGCTCCATAATCAACATCGGGTGCCACATAAGTTTCAAGTGGGCGACAAAGTTTGGTTGCACTTGCAGAAAGAACGCCTTACAAGACCCCATCAGAAGCTTCACCCACTCCATTATGGTTTGTAAAATATCACCAAGGCCATGGGGGGTAATTATTTTGAGCTCAACATTCCTCCTTTCCTTGGACTACACACAGTGTTCAACATGGATCTCCTTCGCACTTATTTCCCACCATTATTGGACACCTCAGAAGTAACAAAACAATTGAAACCAATAGAGCTCAACCCCGACTTCATACAATAGGAATCCATTGATCATATTGTGTACACATAGATCAAGGGCACTCAACAACAAAGGATCCATCTTTATCGAATCGTTAAAGAAGAGCAGCTCTTGCACCAAGGCAAGTGACTCACTCGAGGTCAAATTCGGCAGAAATTTCCTCATCTGATGGGGGAACTAAACGCAATGGAGACCATTAATTCCTAAGGAGTGAGGATTGATCCAGGTGGATATCGGTGGCCACCCACCTTTTCCAACTGGCTCAAAACAGTTTTATGGCAATTTGGTAATTTACTATTTTTAGCAGTTTTTCACTTATGGAGCCGTTTTGAGGCCCTAAACGATGTTTTTTGGGAAAATGGGGAGAAATATGTAAGTTCCTTCAATATTTCCCCCAAAATCAATCTCCTCGATGATACCTTTCCAACGCGCTATCATATGCCTAAAACGGAGATCGTATGCAAAATTTACGACCTTGGGAAGTTGATGTATTAACTTACCCAAACGGGGCCCACGTGACTTTTGGCACTTCATATCCTAGGGTTAGGTTTTTGGATGTCTAGGGTTTTTGGGATTCCTATTTATTGTAAAAATTCCTTCAGAGCCTCATTGCAATGATCTTCTTGCGAATGAGCGCAGCCTTCACATCTCTCCTCGGAGATAAGTCGCCACCATTCCAGCAAGCTTGTTTCTGCTGCATTTTACAGTTTCACATTATTTTCTTATTGAATTGAAAACCAATTTTACTGTATCTTTGTTATTTTGTGTTTAAGCACCTGTAAATAATCTGTATTCATTTCGTTATGTTCATAAAATCCAGATCACCTCACCTACATATGCACTTTCTTGGAACACATACCCATGTACCTACACTTCCAGATAATCTTGAGGCTCATCTTTTGATGGCCTCCACTACATCTCTGCTACTCTACATTTGTCAATGTATTGACAACCAAAACAATGTTGATGGCTTGTTTATAGATCCAAGGTCCACAAAATGTGTACAAAAAAGGTCCACAATAGTATAGTATAGCGATATATCCAACCTTTCGAAGGAAGGAGGTCTCACACGAGCCATGTTTGATAGTTTCCAAGTAATTAAGGTGTAGAGTAATGTAACATAGTGGGAATGTATAATCCATTTGTTAACCTTTAATCAGATGCATCTAAGCAAACAAAAAAATATGTATGCACAAATATCACAAAAATTTAAACATCATTAAGATACACCATAACAAAGTAAAAATGAGTAGCCTCGTAATGCAGTCCCATTATAGTAAGTAAAGTATGGATTACATCTAGGGATTATGCCTTTTACATTACTAGAGTTCAAAAGTCTCATAGTTGGGAAAACCTACACATCTTATAGTATGGAAATATATCTTTGCAGGGCTATGGTCATGCTTATTTCTCCGCGACTTCAGCTCATACATGCACTGGAGATGGAAGTGATATTGTTGTGTGTGTCAAACTGCCTCTAAAGGTCAATGATTATGTTTTTAATTTTAAATACTTGTGATGAAAAGATGATAAATACTGAATATACCATTTTCGACTTGACTCAAAGCATTTTCCTTTTTTTCAGGATCTTGAATTTGTCCAGTTTCATCCTACAAGAATATATGGTGCAGGTTGCCTCATCATTGAAGGTATTGACTTCCTCATTGGATTGCATTTGTTTGCAGACTTCATTTTCATTAAATGAAGAATGATGGCCCATGAAATCTGTAGCATATTAGTTATATAGTATAGAACTTCATAGAATGCTTCTAATTGAATCAGTAATGTGAATTTAGAGGATGCAAGGCATAACCAAATTTCTTCTCTCGCAAAATATTCTTCTTAAGTAGGTTATAGATAATGGAAATGCATCTCTGTATTATTTTATCTATTTTAATACAAGATAAGCATGGTGCACTACTTGGAGTTTCTTTGTTCTTTTCGAGATAGATTTTCATGCACATGTTGGGAACTTTCTCTTGATTGACTTTCTTGTTCATGGATGAGGATTAGACCCATGAAAACTAGGTGTAATCTTCTGGACAAATTTAGCATGCTTTAAGGGATTTTAAGGTGATGTTTCATGGCACATATTATGGGTCTTGAGATATTCTTGGATAAGTTTTTGGATGGTTCCTCTCTCATCTATAAGAGAAGGAAATTTCAGAGAGATAGGGGGATTAGTTATTTTTTAGGCCTCTCGCTTCTTGCACTTGCACTTCAGTATTCCACATTCTACTCCCTCTCAAGTTAGATTGGACACTTGGTTTGAACGAGATTATTCAATAGTATATAACCCACCCACTATAATTTTAAAAAAAATCCATTATTTTCCAACATATATACCCTGGATTTTGTTCGGCGTTCCCTTCCCCCGTTTCAGGGGTATGCTAGTAGTACTACATGACCATTACCTAGATTTTGAACCTTTTGGACATTGTTGCAACTCTCACTCCAATACTAGCACAATCGAATTGGTTGATTGTAACATATATGGGTTCTACCTATGTGCCCATGTCTCAATAGCTTGATAAGAAAACATATAATAGGCCCATGAATTCTCTCCTAACCTTGGCATTATAGAAAGAAGGGTTATCTTTGATCAATAATTATTCCTTTTCTTTGTAGGCCGACTAATCAACATGGCCTCAAACTAGCTATATTCAAGTGCAGATACATGTTCCTTTCAGACATAAAGGATGGAGTTTGGGGAATATCCATATTCAATGGCATGACCCCGGAGGAACAATCCAACCTAGATGCCTTCATATGGAGGGAGCCCGTAAAAATCAATGCAATGAGTTCACGGGCGCGAAAGAGGGACTTTATATATTTGATTTATTGATACTACATACCACCATGAACAGGCTCGTAAATACACAGGTAAATTCCTCAGGCATATATGATCAAGCTATATTCAATTTAAAAAATAAAATAAAAACTACATAAAGCGTGGAAATAACGAAGCAAGTTCATCGCAAGCCATTGATGAGTTTTTACTCTGCCAAGATTTTTCGTCTCTATTGCCAAGATTTTTCGTCGCACCTTTCCAAGTTTTTCTGTCGCACGTATGACATCTGCGTCGTAAGGTGTTGGTGAGTTTTTACTCTGACAAGATGTTTTATTGCGACAATTTTTCTTCGCAACATGGGACACTTTTTCGTCGTAAGTATGGCATCTGCGTCGTAAGGTGTTGGTGAAGTTTTTACTTTAGCACGCTTTTTCATCATTATTGTGACGATGTTTCCTCACTATTGCCACGATTATTAAGGTAAACCTATATTTAGGATGATGACATGTGGAGGCCTTATGTCATCGTTGTTTCGACGAATACCTGGTGTGTGGATATAGCAACGAAAAAAGTTCCACGAAAAATAGTCTTTTCTTTCGTGGAAAGTGCAACGGATATGTGTGGCAATAGCAACGAAAAACCATGGAAAATTTGGTCATATGTAGTAGTGCCCAATTTCTCAAAGCATATATTACCAACACGTCTATAGTAAAAGGAGCGTTAGGGAAAGAGTCAAAATAAACATTCAAATCCTAGATAATTCCCTTCGAAAAATCTCCTCGTGTGTTTAGTTGTGATACACTTAGACCCAACTGATGCATGACCTTCTCAGTCATAATTTTGGTTGTAGAGTTTGGGTCAAATATGTAGTTCTCGAGGAGGGAGTCATTGACTCGGAGAGTAACATAAAAAGGTGTGGTCTCCCCATACCTTGGTCCAATGCTTTCTACCAGGTGGACAAAATGAGAAACTTCTTCAAGAAGGTCATCTTTGTAAATTTGCGGTAGGGAAACTTCAATCTCTTCATCCTTGTGTGTTGAAAAGATGTTTTGAATGGGTTATACTTTCTCAGGGGGTTCATTCTCTTGAGATAATAAGGGAACATCTTGTATGTTGGTGAAACGTGTGCTCCACTTCCTAGGGTAAGAACTAGATTCCACCCCAAGGACCTCTAGAAGGTTAGGTTCAGATTCCACAACACCCTCATTATTTGGTTCCCAGGAGTCGTTGTTGTACAAAAGGTTAATCTGATGGATGGAGTCCTTGAGCCTAAGGTTTTCCTAAATTTGATAAGCAGATTCTTGTGATTCATCTAAGCTTGAGAGTAATCGATGCTTGAGGGTGAACTACAAAGTTTCCTCTAAGGAGTCAAAGTAATGTTGAAGAATAGCACTTTCTGAGTTAAATTTGGGTCGGAGTTTTTTAAGGAGAAGATTGAACCTATCATTGAAATACCTAATGCTCTCGTCGGATCCTCTGCAAATTTGGATGTATTGGGAATAAAAGGATTGTACATTTTCTTGTTTACACCACCTCCCTTTGAAAGCATGTTCTAGGTCCTCAGGGGTCTTGAAGCTCCCACTTGGTTGAGTGTCAATCCATTTCCTAGCCTTCCCAGTGAGTGAGCTTACAAAGAGTCTCATAAAGACATCAGGTTGTTCTTGTCCATATTGATGAAAATCAAAACCCTCATAGAACTTGGTCCAATGTGCATTACCATATGATCCCCCTTCACCTGAAAACGTAGGTATCTAGGAGTTAGCCTTCTTGGTTAGATCATGTATTCCTCCATGGGTATTAGCTAGATCAAAAGAGTCAAAAAGATGTTTATGAGACCACTTAGGAGGATTTGTACAGGCAACATGATTTGTAGGGGTAATAGAAATTACAGTAGTAGAAGGGGGTATTTACTGACGCCCACTACAAGTCGTCATTTATGAAATCGCCAGAAAATTTTCTTGAAATTATCAAAGAGGTAAGGGAATCACCGTTAGTGGAGTCATCGGGTAAGCTTATAAGATAACATCCTTGAGGGAAGGATTACCGAAAAAGTGTCATTTGAGGAAGATTGACTCAGTGTTCCCCGACAACGATGCTAAAATGTTATCGCAACATTTGTACTTTGATAGAAGAAGATGCAAATGGAAAACAAATTGGCAAAACGGGAGACTAATCCTATCACTGTCACCTCAATAGGAAGTCTCTTTCTATTTAGGGTGGTAGGCCCAGGGGAGACGTCCCCAGTGACTTTGGGTTTTGAGAACGGCAAAAAGAAAGTAGCTAGGTAAAAGGTCCCCTCTCATAAGTCACCACCGATCAGAAAGTCCGATTAAATAAACAATTAAGATATAATATGCCAGAAGTGTACCTGCTGGAACAAAGCAACAAGAAAACTATATGTTTGCAAGAGAACTTGTTGGTTAGCACTTCATAAAACCATTGACTTTCTTAAACAAAGAAATATGTTGAATATAATGAAGTAACATATATCTTATAACAATAATGTTTATAGAGCAATACTTCACATAAAATGTCTTAAGGTTAGCTTCAAAATGACTAAAAACCATTAACCATTGAAGTCATATCATTAGCATTTGATAGGAGCACATAAGAAAAACTATAATTCATCCTTTATGATTGCTTTTATGAGCTTTTAATGCTGCATTAAATGGTTGTAACTTACTTTAATAACAACATCAAGTAGGTTAGTATATCAAGTTACTCTAGGGTTAGAAAGTGTTAGTAGGTTGTTTGAAGAATAGGTTTTGAATGTTGTTTGATCAAAAAATCAATGGAGGTCTTAGACTAGTGCTTTCTTAGGTAAAATGGAGTCAATAAAGTGGCAACAAATTTTGAAGAAATAGGATGATAATGGGAGAGACAAAGACAAGAGGAGTTGATGGATGAAGTGTTGGTAAGCCAAGGCTTCAACCATCAAACCCTAGGGGAAAATGACTACTAAGGTGTAGGTAACCCTAGACCTTAGTATATTTTCCTCCCTCTTTAACTCAAAGATGAAGCAAGAGACGGCTAATATGAAGAAACAAGTTCTAGGGTGTTGCAATGGCAAGACCCTTAGCAATGGCTTCAAGAAAAACGACTCCTTGGCACAATCTAGTAGGTGGATAACAATTGAGATAAGGACAATAACATATGCTTAATCTCCTAGGGTTTTAAGCTAGCAATTTCATAATCTTTATCAAAATGAAAAGTAAAGATACTATAACCATTCAAAAGAAAGAAGAATTGCAGAATTTTACTTACATTCACCAAGAATAATCTAGCACATCACCTAGTTGTAAACTTTCCACCAAGAAAATGCCAAAAAACACCAAGAATAGCCTTCCTTCAACAAGAGCGCACTAAATTTCAGTCATAAAACCCTAATTAGGGTGAAAATTTCAGACCTCATAAGTGTGAGTGAAAGATGATGAAAAATAAGAGGCAATTTCCCCTTATTTATACAATACCAAAGACCAAAATTAGGTCAAAAAGGTTGACATGGCCAGTTACAAATAATATCCAATTTTTATATTAAATGTCACAAATAAACCCTAAATCAAGCTACTAAGGTGATGTCATGCCCATTTAGGGTGACGATAGGCCCTTTTTGGGTAACGTTGGCTTCCTGGAGAAAAACGTTGGGCCTCCTTGGGCCTCAGTAGCCTTCCACACATGCCACTTGGCACACAAATGCCTCCAAAACATCCCAAAACATTAGATGATGTCATGCATGACCTGGGTGATGTCATAGGCCTTCCAAGGCATACATCATGATGGAAAGGGCACAACCCCCTGGGTCTAGGCCTACCAGGTTGCCCCTGGTGAAACATCCTCCTCTCTCTCTGGTGCAATCCTTTGATCTGTCTTCGCCCCCTGTTGGGGTCTCAACATCCATCTGGTGAGCTTTTATCCCTGTGGCGGTCTGAACTAATCATCTCCCCATGTGTACCTGTCCATCAGGGTACCTTTCCATCGGGGCACCTGTCCATCGGGTGTGGCCCTGCAACATCAACATATACGCCCTCCATGGCCTCATAAGTCACAGGGATCGTAGAAATGTCAATCACATCTAATCATCAATTTTATTATACATGTTCATAAAACCCCCTTTACCCGGACAAGTGCTCAAAAACATTATACTGATCTACAAGGCAAGTTTGGAGGAAACGCTAAGACATCCTATTGGGCTAATGCTCATTAAATGTGGGATGTTTCCGGGAGGATTCAAACCTATGCCATGTGACTGGATGAGGTGGTAAGGGATGTCTGGGCAAGGGGTGCAATGATAGCAGGGAAATGTATGGCTTACCTGTGGGTTCCTCTAAAGAGGGTGAGTTGCACCTGTCATGGATACAAATGTTTCCAAGCCCATTCATGCCTTTCATCTTTTATTCTTACTGCCTTTTCTTTCAGAAGGCTAGTTAGGGGACACTACCCTGGCGTGGTGACCAATGGTGGCAATGTTACTGTAACACCCTGTTTCCCCCAAATTGCAAATATAACTGAACTGGCCAAGGACTATGGAAAAACTTATAAATATGAATATGTGATGTAAATGGACCTGCAGAAAGAGGTCAATGAATGTAAATGACAGTTTGAATTTATTGCAGAACTGTTGAGAGGGGATGTGCAGAAAAGAGACCACGATGGTGGTGGAGGGCACCTTGAAAAAGGGGTGTTAACTTCCGTCGAGAATTTAATACCGTATTTGGACTCCACTGGCCCGGAGAACCAAAAGCGGCTCGCTAGCCCTAAAATAAATGCCTTGCAGGCTGGTAGGTTGATGGCTTGATGAGGGATGGGGAGGTGAACCGCCTATCCGTAGAGCCATCATGAATGACCAGCGCGAGGGTAATCGTGCCACACGCAACCTCGCGAGATGATAAGGCGTATGGATGAAACGATTGAAAGGGGGGGCGTGAATGCGAGGGGAACTCTGGCAAATTCTAAGCAGAGTGAGTGATCGCAGAGAGAAGGAAAAATTGCAATCATTGCTCCTGGGCACTGGCAGACGGAGAGACGCAGGTCTCAGGACACTGTGGTCTCAGCTCGGGGGTGGCTAGTGGTAAATCCAGTAGGAGTCGCTACGCCTATGGTTGGGTGGAAACGAGCACCCCTCTCAGCAGTTGCTTCCATTTCTGAAGTTATTTTGATAAGTATTTTGCTTATATTGCGTTTTGACATTTATATGTTGTCGCATATGTTCATAGACTTGTGTAATTGTAAATATTTGTTGTGTAAGAATATCTGTGTAGTAATTGATAATGAGGAGTATTTATTGGCTCATAGAGCTGTGAAATTGTAAATGGTTTCAGTATGAGAATGTCTGCGTAGTGCTTGATGCGAATGAGTTGATATATGCTTAACACGGAGGAAACCGTGCTCGACTTATGTTGATAGATGAATCTAATCATGCCCAGCCGTCCTCGGGAAGCTGTCTTCCTTTACCTGCTTCCGGGAATGCCCCGGTA
>ML809469.1:137583-147829 GCA_009831015.1 Picea engelmannii | reverse complement strand
TTTGAAGATATTTGGGGGAGCCTCTTGTCATCCATGTTGTTTATCTTGTTCTTGTAAGTTAGGTATCTAATTATAACAAAGCTCTCAATGGGGGAAAAGACTGCTTCTATGAGGATGATAGGATAGGGTGTATTTCCCTTAGTTTTGAGATTATGAGTTATAATTTAATTCTATTGGATTTGTTCTATCTTTATCCAACATTCTCTAGAGACACTACAACCCCAAACTTCACATCCATATAAGATAACTGGAGTGACGAGAGTGTGAAAGAGGAATTTTTTTATCCCAAATCCAAAGGTCTGTTGATTTACAATTGATTTCAAGCCCATAATAAGATTTCCACCCTCAATTTTATCCTTTTATCAATGTTGTAGTTCCAATTGAGCTTGTGGTGAATATTGATTCCAATATATTTGTATGAAGACAATTCCTCCATGCTATTGTTGTCATATACAAATGTATCGTAGGTGATCCTTTTGGATTTAATTATCATAACTTGTTTTTGGTCAATGTTCACAGCCATGCCCATATTAGAGAAAAAGTCCTCGAGGATTATTAGTTGCTTACCTAGGTCATAGGGACTCTTCTCCTTTCGTAAGAACAATATCATCAACATAAATAAGAAGGATGATTACTATACTAGCGAGATTCAGGTCAACACAAACCACATCCTCCAAACAATGTTCTAATTTATCAATATAGATGTTGAAAATGTTAGGGGATAGGGGACAACCTTGCTTGACTCCTATATTATAGTTAATTTCTTCCAACCATCCCTCATTTTTCCTAAAATTAACAATAACTTTCTCATACATCCTTATTGCAGTAGCTCTTAACTCGAAAAGGACTTTAAGCTCTTCTAATCTATTCCACAGGTTAGTCCTGGGCACAATGTCAAAATCTTTTCTAAAATTAATGAAACAACATTTTTTCATTACGACACTCCTCTACAATGATCTTAAATGTAACAAAGTGGTCCACAGTTGAATGGTAGTCTCTAAACTCGGCTTGTCCTTTAGCTCTTTTTCCGTCACTTTCTATCCATGTACTGATCTTTTTTTCGAAAATGCTTATGTAACGCTTAGCTAAAATAGGGATAATCATGATGGTCCTATAATTAGAGGGGTTGTTTTTATCCCCACTTTTAAAAATAGGTACAATGAGGCTTTGATTCCAAGGTTTTTGGAAGCCTTTTTGGATAGCTAAATTGAAGAGCTTATGTAAGTGAGAGATGAGAGTAGGTCCTCCAATTTTTAATGCTTCATCTTGGTAACCTTCAATGTCCTTAGATTTTCCTTTTGAGAGTCGTTTAATCCCAAACTTAATGTCGTCTATATAAAACAATTCATCCTTTGTAGAACTATTTGGAATGTTGTCAGTGACATTAGGAGATTCGTAAATATTTTCAAGGTAGAAATTCCAATCCTTCAAGGGAATCCTATTATTTTCTTTAGTTTTACGAGTTAGAATTTCCCTCTGGAATTTATTAGGATCTATCTTAAATAGGTGCAAAAGCTTCTCTTGCTTTCTATTTATATAGTCTTTTTCCCCATTTTAATTAAGGTTTTGTATATATTTATCTTATCATATTTTAATGATGCATTGGTGTAAATTCTAACCTTGTACAATATCTACTGCAAACACATATTCAGTAAAAGAACAGAAAATATACAATGGCAAATACAAACATTACACAGAGATTTTTCCCCTAAAAACCCAAACCGGGAAAACCAACATATTTTATATTCATTTATATGTATTACATTGTTTACAATATAATATACATATAGGATCCAACGGCATCCAAAACCCTAACCCAATGACCTGGATTAGTCCAAAACCCTAATTCCTTAACCAGAAATAGAAAACCATCGGCAAAAATCATGTGCCGAAAAACCACCTAAATATGTGACATGTTTCCCTAGGCAGGTGACATGTTTCTCGAGGCCCCCTGCACCCCCCAAGGGGTGGCCTAGCAGCCCCCCCTCTAACCCCCCCCCCGTGCGCCCGGCGCAGACGCTCAAACACTACTACTTGTGAAAAGAATATAACACATACCCAACATTCTCCCACTTGTTGTTTTCTTTGCATACAAGGGGTTACAGGGTTACATAGTCAACAATCTAGGGCAACAATGTCCATGGATCCTCTACACCAAGAGAACTTCTCAGTGCTCATAGACTTTGTTAATGAGTCTGCAACATTCTTCAAAGTGTCCACCTTCATCAGTGATACTTTCTTTTCTTCAATCATGTCTCTCATAAAGTGATATTGAACATCAATATGATTTGTCTTTGAATGATAAGACAGGTTCTTCGCCAGAAAAATTGCACTCTGACTATCACACTCTATCCTTACAGCTTGTTGTACCAACCCAATACCTGAACACAATATTTGTAACCATATTGCTTCCTTACTTGCATGAGTGGTTGCCATGTATTCAACTTCTATAGTTGAAAGTGCCACTACAGCCTGTCTTTTTCTCATCCATCTTATTGCTCCTCCAAACAGGTTAAACACATACCCGCTAGTAGATCTCCTACAATCCAGATCTCCAGCCCAGACTGCATCCACAAAGCCATATATATCCACCACTCTGTCCAATCCCGGTCTTCCTTCATAGCACAATCCATAGCTAGCAATGCCACGTAAATACCTGAAAACCCTTTTTACTGTTGTCCAATGTTCCTTCCCTGGTTTTGACATATACCTACTCAAAACTCCCACCGCATGTGCAATGTCCGGTCTAGTACAGACCATTGCATACATCAAACTACCAATTGAACTCACATATGGAACATGAGACATGTCCTCCTCTTCTTCATGTGTCTTGGGACACTGATCCGCATATAACTTTACACCAACAAGAATAGGAACCTTGATCGGTTTACATTCCTGCATATTAAACCTCTGCAATATTGTCTCGACATATTTTCTCTGATTTAACCAGAGTTTCCTCTTTTTCTGATCTCTTTTAATTTCCATGCCCAAAATGAAATTTGAAGCACCGAGATCCTTCATGTCACATTTAGAGGACAACTGAGTTTTCACATCCTGGATAATCTCCTTGTTGTTTCCTATCAGCAACATGTTATCCACATACAATACCAAATAAATCAAATGATCACCAATTAATTTAAAATACACACAATGATCCTCTTTTCTTCTTGTGAAGCCAAGTCCCAGCATATAAGTACCAAATTTTTGATACCACATCCTTGGTGATTGTTTTAAACCATACAGGGACTTTTTCAGCTTGCATACCAACTCTTTCTTTCCCTTCACAGCATAACCTTATGGTTTCTTCATATAGATTTCTTCTTCCAGATCCCCATGCAGGATTGTTGTTTTCAAATCCATTTGTTCTACTTCAAAATCAAATGCAGCATCAACAAATAACAAAAATCTTATAGAGGTTAACTTGTCAACAGGAGAAAAAATCTCACCAAAATCAATTCCCTCAACCTGGGAATAACCCTTTTCTACTAACTGAGCTTTGTATTTCCCCACTGTTCCTTCTACATTCAGCTTCTTTTTAAATACCCATTTGTTTCCAATGGGTTTTCTTCCAGTGGGAAACTCCACTAGATCCCAAGCCTCATTCTTATCCAAAGATGTCATTTCTTCATCCAAGGCCCTTTTCCAGAGATTTCCATCCTCTGAATCCACTGCCTCCCTGACAGTTCTAGGATCATCATCAGTAATAGACAAAGAAAAATTTGAATGAAAATCAGATGGACTATATCTTTCTGGTAGCCTTCTTTCTCGAACCGATCTCCTCAATATTGGAGTATAAGGATCTTATTCTTTTTATTCATATTCTTCTGTAGAGTCTGATTCATCATCCCTTAAATCAAACTCTATCTTCTATGGTTCTTCCTTACTTGGTAGGACTTCCTGTTTAACAACATCCTTCATTTCTCTAAATACCACATCTCGGTTAT
This sequence comes from Picea engelmannii, assembly GCA_009831015.1. Taxonomy (NCBI): domain Eukaryota; kingdom Viridiplantae; phylum Streptophyta; class Pinopsida; order Pinales; family Pinaceae; genus Picea; species Picea engelmannii. The sequence continues at coordinate 143,885 of ML809469.1, read as the reverse complement.
ACACTACCTTCTTAGTTTCTGGGTTCCAAAGCTTATAACCTTTGAGACCATCTTTATATCCAGTAAAGATACACTTTTCATCCTTCTTATCCAACTTACTCATGTTTTCCTTTGGAACATGAACATATGCATCGCAGCCAAATACCTTGAGATGTGTGAGAGAAGGTTCCTTACCAGTCCATACCTCTTGTGGAGTCTTGTCATCCAACGTTGATGAGGGTGATTTGTTGACTAGGTAACATGCAGTACCTACTTCCTCTGCCCAGAATTCTTGCCCTAACTTGACACCACTGAGCATGCACCTTGATTTTTCCATCAGCGTCGTGTTCATTCTTTCTGCAACTCCATTCTACTGAGGTGTATATGGAGTAGTATTCTGCCTTGATATACCACACTTCTTACAGAATTCTTCAAATTCATTCCCATAGAACTCTCCACCATTATCTTTCCTCAACACCTTAATTATTTTCTTTGTTTGATTCTCAACAAGAGCCTTAAACTCTTTAAACCTGTCAAAGACTTCAGATTTCTTCCTGAGGAAATATATCCAAGTTTTCTTCGAGAAGTCATCTATAAATGAGACTTAGTACACATATTTTCCCAATGATGGGACCGACACAGGTCTAAAAACATCACTGTGAACTAGTTGTAAAATTCCTTCTGCCCTCGTTGCACCAGAGGGGAATCTTACCCGATTCTTCTTCCCATATAGACAATGTTCACAGAAATCAAAATCCAGAGAGTAGTTGGACATAGCTTCAACCATACCTTTACCATGTAGTAGTCAAAGACCCTTTTCTCTGATATGCCCCAATCTTTGATGCCATAGCATAACCTTTTCTCTAGATACTATAGGAGTTTTTTCTTCTTCAACTCCAATATCAGGAACAATGGAACTATTACACCCATCACTAATAGTGCTTCCTTCCATCTTATACAGAGTTCCAAACTGAACTCCTTTCAGCAACACCATTTCTCCTCGAACCATCCTACAGGTTTCCTTTTCAAATATTATTTTTACCCCTACATTGTCCATTTTGCTTACAGAAATCAAATTTCTAGCCAAACCTGGGATGTGCAGAACACCAGGAAGTGTTCTAATCCTTCCATCTATGAGCCTCAACTTGACTTTTCCTCGTCCTATAATTCTGGTTGTTAAATCATCACCTAAGAAAACATTACCTCCATCATACCTTTCATATTCACAAAATCACTCCATGTGGGGATTCATATGAAAGGATGCATGAGAGTCAACCAAACATGCCTCATGATCTTCATGTGTGCTTGAAGAGGCCAAGTACACATCCCCTCCTTCTTCCTTGGAGGTCTTTTCTTCTGTAGAAGAAGATTCTTCAGATCCCTTTTTTTTCTCAACTTTGGATCTACGCTGCTTCTTGTAGTGCACTTCTTTTCCACATCTCCAACATACCCTTACAAAATTTATGGGAGATTTAGATCTACCCTTAGAATTATATCTCCCACTTGAGAAATTAGACCTATTTCTTTCCTGGGAACATCCTCTTGCAAATAATGTGTATGTGTTGTGTCCTTCCATATTCTTCTGTCTCATCTCCTCCGACAACAAGGATGAGACCACTTATTCAAACTTCAAAGAAGTTGTATTACTACCTATGGCCACAACCAGACTATCCCACGAGTCTGGTAAAGAACACAACAAACTGATACATTTATCTTCATCTGAAATTTTAATCTCAACATATACTAATTGACTTACCACAGTATTGAAGGTGTTCAAATGCTCTACCACCGAGTCTCCATCTCTCATCCTCGGGTTATACAACTTCTTTCTTAGGAATAGTTTATTTACCAGGGACTTAGACTGATACAACTTCCCCAACTTTTCCCATAAATCCTTGGTTGTAGCTTCCTCTGACACATTCAGTAATATTGAATCGAAGAGACACAGTCGGATTGTGCTCTTTGCCTTCCGATCCAACTTTTTCCAGTCATCTGCAGAAGTTCCTGTAGGTGCAGTACCTGGATCTACCATGATCCACTGATCTCTGTCCACCAACAGATCTTCCATCTTGAGCTTCCACAACTCAAAATTTTTCCCATTAAACTTCTTGATCTCCATCTTTGAATTGCTTGCCATTTCTTTTCACCTGAAAAATCAATACCGTATATCTCCCACTGTAACAAGGCTTATCACAGTCCCAAGCCAAACCCTTGACCATAAAAGCGTCCCCCTAAAGCCAATAAAGCTCCGATACCAAATGTAAATTCTAACCTTGTACAATATCTACTGCAAACAAATATTTAGTAAAAGAACAAAAAAGATACAATGGAAAATACAAACATTACACGGAGATTTTTCCCCTGGAAACCCAAACCGGGAAAACCAACATATTTTATATGCATTCATATGTATTACATTGTTTACAATACAATATACATATAAGAGCCAGCGGCATCCAAAACCCTAACCCAATGACCTGGATTAACCCAAAACCCTAATTCCTTAACTGGAAATAGAAAACCATCGGCAAAAACCATGTGTCGAAAAATCACCTAAATGCGTGACACATTTCTTGAGGCAAGTGACACTACTACTCGTGCAAATAATATAACGCATACCCAACAATTGGAAGCATCCCTAATGGATTTTCTAGCAATTTTACATTCATTATTGTACTATGGGTTAGTTGTACTTTTTCTTTTTACATGGCACCTTAATAGAGAATTTGTTAATGGAAGTAGAGATGATTATTGTAAAATTCTAATAGTCAACTTCAATATTGTTTTGATATGATATGAGATTTAAAGCATTACTTAAGTCTTTTAAGAAGAGATTGACATTTTGTTTATCAAAAAGTAAGTGCCTTTGGTTATCAGAGTGCTCTTCAATGGAGCTTTTGTGCATGGCAAAGTTTAGAGTTAGTGTCAAGGGTCTATGATCAGAGTAAGGTTCGTGGTCATCTAAAAGATCAAATTTTATTATTTGGTTGTATATGAGGATATTTGATATTATGTAATCAACAACATTGCTTCCAAGCCCATGGATACAAGTCAACATGTTATATTTTGGCCACTTTTTTAGACCATTGCAAATTATTAAATCTTGAGAACACAAAGCTTGATTAACTCAATACCAAAAAAATTATTGATCATGTCTTCAGAGTTTCTTTTGTATCTATTAGCTAAAGTAAGGTCCTCATCTAGCCATAGAGGATTAGGGTTGGAATCATTAATTAAAATAATAGCTTGATTAGTTGCATTTCTAGCATTAAAGTCTCATGATACTACCTTCACTTTTCATATTGTAGATATCTTTCTCTAAGCTTTTGTAGGGACAACTCTTATCTAGATTGTGTTTTGTATAAGAAATAGAGTTAATAAGTGCAAAATAACATATTGCTATATAAATATTCGTAGCATTAATATTCAATATCTCCATCCATATGTATTGATTCAGATGATCTTTATTACGAAGCTGAATGTGAGGAGAGATGTTCATTTTTATGTAACAAGTTATTCCCACAGCCCCTCTACCAAAGGACTTCTTGTTCCATTTTGACTACAAAACAAAGTCTTATATATTAGGGACCTTAGACACTTCATGCTCCCAAGTTTCAACCAAGGAAATAATATCAATGTCACTCGAGATTCAACTTAGTATAGGCCCTTTACTCCATGGAAAACCATGACAGTTCCAAGAGAGGATCTAGATTGTTCCAAATTGCTATTTATTGTTATCTTTTTTATTTCAAATGATTTCCCATTTCCCTTCCTTCGTGGCTTCTTTCACCTTTTGAACTTTCTTCTTTAATTCAGCTTGGTCCTATGGAATGAGGTCTTCATTGATACCCTTTTAAGCTTGGATTTTTGTTGACTATGCCATATTTATAGTCATTAGAGCTTAAGTTAACCCAAATCAACCCATCATTATGTTCAATTATTTTTCCCAACCTCTTTACTTCTATAAAGCAAGTTGTCTCAATTTATAATTTATTTTTTAGTTCTTCCTAAACTATGACAAAAATATCCTAAAAAAATATTCATTCCATAATTAATAAATCATTATTCATAATAAATAATCCTATTATAAAATATCTAATATAATTAATATAAAAAATATCAAATAAAAAATATATCAAATATCTAATATAATTAATATAAAAAAATTCAAATAAAAAATAAACCCATCACATAATTAATAAATCATTATTCACAATTAATAAACCCCTCTATGTTTATAGTCTTTTAAGAATAAATTAATATTTATACACTATATACATTGATTTTTCTTAAACACTTAGAATATATTTGTACAATTGTTTTTATAATTATTTTATATATACAAATCACATATTTTAAATATAATAAAAATTATTAAATCTATCTATACAATGAAAATGATTGATTTTAACAAATACAATGAAAATGATTATGATTTTAACAAATTTATAAATGATTTTACTTAAACACTTAAAATATATTTGTACAATTATTTTTATAATTAAATACAATTTTAAATTATATATATACAAATCACATATTTTAAATATAATAAAAATTATTAAGTCTATCTATAAATGATTGATTTTAACAAATAATGAAAATGAAAATAATTATAACAAATTTATAAATGATTTTAGTTAATTTTCAAATACGACGCCATGTCATTGATTCTTTAGATTCTATACTAGACAAAAATATCAAACAAACTTATCCATCGTCTAAATGTTTAAAGTCAGCGAATCTTGTAATAAAATAATCTTCTTTTGTACTATAAACTTGATAAGATTAAAGAAAAAGGTCATATAAAGATTAAAGAAAAAAAGTCATACAGAATCAAATTTCCACTATGATTAAACTTCTCGACATGATATAAAATTTCGAGGGACGAAATTCAGAGAACAACAAAAAAAAATTGGCCTCCAATTTACATGGCTTCATTATATTTATTTAAATAAATATTGTTTTACTAAATAATATATATTTTATTCTTCTTTATTTTTTCAATGCAAAGAGAGAAGAACTCTTCCATGAATATATGCTCCTCTGTTTGCATAATACCACTGTAATTTTCAAAGGCCCATCGGCAGCCTTACGCGTGTTTATCTCTGAGTTAAAGCCTCCCGTTCCATATACGTGAAGCTTTAAACATCAAGAATAGAGACAGGGATGTAAATACCCTGCCGACTTTCAAGTTTCCATTAATCTCCATGCTTGAAATCTAAAGCTTTTGCTATCACACGAAATTGTACGAGGGGAGCTCGACGGTTCTGTTTGAGAACTGCCGAGTTCCATTGAAGGAACTCACGGAAGCTTTGGGAAACCTTGGCCAAAAACAATCTGAATTTTAACGATTTATTGCTGTATTCTTTGAGCTTTTGGTCTTCAAGAAAGAATGGCTAGCAGTGACGAGCAGCGCGAGCCGCTGTTGAGGAAGGCTGTTAAGTATTATGAGAATTGTCCAGGCTGCAAGGTGGAGGAACGCAAGGAAAAGCAAGAAAGTTATCCTTCAAAGGAATTGATCCTCGTCGGATTGCTCGTGCTCTGCAATGGTAATAGAACTTGTGACTTTTCTTTGAAATTTATCTAATTTAACCGTCTTATTTTTCATCTTTATGTTCTTTGCGCTGGCTTTGAGTTCCATGAAATGTTTAATATTCACACGGGGAGCTAATACGCAGAACTTCTGTCTTTTCTTTGGAATTTTTTAAATTTAACCGTCCTATTTTTAATCTTTCTGTTTTTTTCTGCGCTGGCTTTGAGTTCTATGAAATGTTTAAGATTCACATCGAGGTAATATGCGGAATTTGTGTCTTTTCTGCGGAACTTATGTAACTTAACCGTCCTATTTTTCATCTTTATGTTCTTTCTACACTGGCTCTGAGTTCCATTAAATGTTTAAGAATCATTTAAGAATCACACCGAGATTTAAACATTCAGACAGCGTAATCTCGGTATCTGCGTTGATAAAATTTACTATTTAAGGGTCGCTATTCGCTGATCCTGAAAATTTTGTTTCAAATGTTCCGGTTCTTGCTGTTTTGCAGTACTCTAGCCGTTCGTGTCAGACTCTGAATTTAGATCTTTTGAACTTCAAATGTCATTGAAATTTACCTTAACGGAAGGGCCTTAACCGACCTTCGCTTTAATCAAGGCCGTCTTTAGGAATCGTGACTAGATGTTTGCGTGGAAACCACCTCACTTGAGCAAGCATATAATTATAACGTCATTATTTAGCTGTATCCTTGTTTGTATATTTGAAATATTTTTCAGTATATAATTGTTTGTATTATTTTTATTGGAGAAAGCAGTTTTTTTTATAT
>ML809469.1:104202-134702 GCA_009831015.1 Picea engelmannii | reverse complement strand
ATATCCTAACATCCCCCCTTAAGAACAACTTGGGATATGATTGAAGGATTTACAATAGTGACACAATAGGATAAGGAAGGAGGAATTAGAGCATATCCCCCCTTAATGACAACTTCCTGAACTCCTAACATAGATCGAAGTTTGGAAAACTTCGCTTTTATAAGAGACTTTGTGAAAATGTTTGCAACTCGATTTTCTGTAGGGAAAAAGAGCACTTCAATAACTTGACCATGAATGAGCTTTCTGATGAAGTGCATGTGTATCTCAATGTGTTTGTTGGGTTGATGTATAACTGGGTCTTTGGCGAGCTTGATGGCACTATAATTGTCGCACCAAAGGTTGGTCGGATGCTACTGCTGGAAGCCAAACTATGAAAGGATTTGTCGAAGCCACAAGGCTTCTTGAGTTGCATTTACCACTGCTTGGTACTTTGCTTCTTCTAAAGAAAGTGCAATCGCTTATTGTTTCTTACAGGCCCAAGTGACAGGTCCTGAACCAAGGATGAAAACATAACCTTCAGTAGACTTTCGATCATCAGGGTCGTCAACCCAATCTGAAGCATTGAAACCAACCAATAAAGGAGACCCCCTTGAACTGTAATGTATCCCGAACTGAATTGTACCCCAGACATACCAAATTATCCTTTTAGCTACTTTCCAATGTATTTCATGGGGTGTTTTCATATACCGGGCAACACGGCCAACAACAAAGGAAAGATCAAGATGGGTATGAGTCAAGTATAAGAGGCTACCAACTAACTGACAGTACAAGGTGGTATCAACTTCAAGATAAGTACAGGTGGCAACAAGTTTGAATTTAGACTGGAAGGGAGAAGGGGTTGCTTTACAATCTTCCATGTGAAAGCGACGAAGAAGGTCACAAGCATACTTAGATTGGGAAAGAAATATTCCTTCATTGGTTTGCAAAACTTGGAGGCCAAGGAATAGTGCAAAAAGCCTTAGTCTGTCATTTCAAATTTCTTCTTAAGCCTGTTTTTCACATGGTTTAAAAGTTTTGAGTCACTACCAGTAAGGAAAAGGTCATCAACATAAAGGAAAAGGATTATGAGATGGATTCCTACTTTCTTGGTATAGACATTAGGATCAAAATGGCATCTAGAAAATCCGGTGTCAATAAGAAAGATGTCCATTTTGGCATACCAAACTCGGGGAGCTTGCTTAAGACCATAAAGAGATTTCTTAAGGAGACAAACATGGCTAGAGTCATTTTGGACATAGCTAGGAGGTTGTTCCATGTAGATTTCTTCTTGCAAATCCCCATGCAAGAAGGCGGATTTAACATCCATCTGATGGACCTCCCATTTATGTGAGGCAACAAGGGCAAGAATAAGGCAGATGGAATTCATTTTGGCTACAGAGGAAAAGGTTTCATTATAGTCAATTCCTTCAACCTGGAAAAATCCTTTGGCAACTAACCGAGCCTTGTTCCTAATCTGAATTATTTTCGGCACGAAATGAGAGCGGAGATATAATAAAGAAATGTACAGATATATATTAGATATCCAATAATATAACATATATTTATCAGAGATATGACCATAGCACAAAGATACAATAATACACAATTTCTATTAATGAGCGAAATGTACAAAACTTAATTGTTGTCAATTAAGTCAATTTTGATAATCTTTAGGCACTAGTCTAATTGTTGTTTTGTAAATAAAGGTTTTCCTATCATTGAAAGAACTGCATATTGCACTGCTGCTTGTCATTGGGTTGGGTCTCCCTAATTGATAACTTAATTAAATCCTAGAACTCTAATAAAACCTCCACATACTTTAATAAGGTCTACCCCCCTTGGCTTCCCTAGGAATGAGACTAGATGGAAGGAGTCTAGATTAAGGTGACAATAGGTCTAGACTTAGGTTTGTGCCTCCAAGGAAACACCAAGTGGGTTGGAGATTTCTCCACGATTGTAGGTGTGTATTAGGACGACAACAGGGCATTTATAGATAATTTTATAACAAAAACTCTCACTTTTGCTTTATTTTCTTTCTCATGTGGGATAATTAAAACTTTTTGCTAACTAACAGAAACTACAACTAACTAACATAAAACTTCATTAACTAACAAAAAATACACTAATTGACATAAACTCCATTAATTGACAAAAAACTAACAAAAATTTCAAGGACCTACACAAAGTTGGTAGGAATGGACCACAAAGTACCAATAGATAGTGATGAATTTAATTATCCACAAGCATTGTAACATGTTGGTCATGTCAAGTCAACACTTGGGTGTGATAATTGCAGCACCATTCCCCTACTACAAGTTCCCATGGTGGTGATATTGGTGTCCCCCACTCAAACCGAGTAGAAGGGTTGAGTTAAGGAAGGACCAATTCCATTTAATGAAGTTACCTAACTTTCGCCCTCTCAATGTTAAAGGTATCGTTCCTCAAATGACAACTTACTAGTGGTTATAATTTCAAACACTCCCATTAATAACTTATTGATAAATCCCTTGGATTCTCCACAGTGAACTACAATTGTCGTTGTCAGCCAATAATAGTAGTGTAGATTAGAGGGGTACAAATAGAGACTCGAGAGTGTGATGAGAGGGTCATTGATCTAGAATAAGAGGAAATAGTTGAGGAAATCAATAGAACAATGGAACAAATATGTGGAGAAACGATAGATCAAATCAATCATCTTAATGCACATAATAATAAACATGATGGACGAATATTGAAAGTGGAGGCTAGATTTTTCACAATTGAGGAATTTGTTTCCTTGTTACATCAATTGATCATATCATTGGTAGAGAAAGTGAGAGAAATCAAGGTAGTTAGAGAGAATCCAAATCACACCAGGGAAAGCCAAGCATTTGCGGCATGAAAAGGAAACTCTCAAACAACGCATGCTTGACATCCTAGTGATGAGGCTACTAGTCAATAGTTCTTCAAAATTTTGTAATCTTCCTCTTGTTGTTTAGTAAGAAATGAGTTTCAATTTTTATACAAGTACTCCTATATATATGGTAGATGGGATATGTTGACCACCTATTTTGACTAGGGGTCAACGTCATATTATAATGAAGCTATGTACCTGATGGTGTAACTAAGTTTGAACACTTATGCTTCAGCAGGGCAATTTTTCCCATGGCACGTCTTTCTGTAATCGGAATGTCCGCTCCCCTCCGTGGGATAATAATTTAATGGGTCAGCATGAGTCATTTTTTAGTTAGTTGCCTAGGAATTTATCATTAGGGAAGTCATTTCATCGAGTGTTTCTTATCCTCGGGTAATTTTTAATTACCCTTGAGTTTTTCACTCACAATAATCCTCCAAAGTGGTGAAAGGAGTTCTAATGATCGAGCCCAAGGAGTGACTAAGGTCTATAAATGTTGTAAATTACCATGCTAGACATCTTCTAGAGTCTTGCGGAATTCTGTCGATTTTTAATAGTTATTTATTTATTTATTAAAATTACCCATTTAATGGTAATTTTAATTAAATTTGATGTAAAAATGTAAAAATGTAAAAATTTGGTCCTAGGGGATTTTGATAGGGGTATGAGTACTCAAAAGAAATGGAAAGAGACCCCCTACACTCTAGGACCAAGTTTCAACTCATTTGTACAAGTTTTGCTAGGTCTTTGTCCATGAGGAGTCCAAGTCAGTCTAGAGTCAACATTTAATTGCTTTAATTTGATTAAGTAAAAATGCCAAAATTTGTAAAAAGTGAAAAAAGACTTGAGAGAGAGTGGGAAAGGTTTCCTAACCTTTTTCCTAAGTTGGAAAAGTGATTTTCCACTTAAAACACCCCCCCATGCTAAGCCAACAACCTAAAGTCATGTCTCCCTAGCAAAAATTGTTCCCCCCTTCCTCTTGAACTTAGGAAAAATAAAAAATTAAAGTGAAAAAAGTGCCTAAAACCCTAATTTCGCCCCCCCTTGAGTCTAACTTAATATTTGACAAGTAAAAAATGTGTTTTCCCCCTTCCCATGTCACCCCTCAAACCCTATCTCACTACCATAACCCTAAAAGTGTCTCTTTCTTGACTTTGTCTATCTATCTTTGATGTGTGCCACTTGGAGCTCATCCAAGAGGGGTCTTTCCTCTCTCCCAAGTATAAAATAATGCCTACCCCTCCTCATTTCAACATCTATTCTCAGAGCAAGTTCATGCTGCCCAAATCTCTCCCACTCCTCTCTCTCTCTCTTTCTTTCTCAGTTCTTCTTCTAAGTCTTGCTGCAAGTATTTGCATGCAATTTTTATTGAATGAAAGGAAGCTTTGGAGGAATACCATCTTGGCATTGGGAGTCTTCTTGATGTTATGCATAATTTTATTGAGGTGATATTGCTATTGTTCCATTGTTTTTCTTGTTTACTTAGCCTAGATTGAGAGATCTAAAGAAAAATATTTTGCTTGATAACATAAGTAGAAGTATTTTTATTTGTTTTAGTGAAGTATTTTTAATAGAACTAGTAAAGTATTTTACTTGTTTATTAGATCTAGTCACATATTGATTGGTTTTCTATCAAGTTTGGCACCATTTGCATGTAATGTCCCCACTTTGGGACATCATCACATTGCAGAGGGTTATGATGACCAGAGTAGCCAAATGGATGTTATAGCGAGTACAAGGATTATTGAGAGGCATTTTGGGGTCCGGCTTGCATCGCTCATCCCATCTCATCATTATGATCCATTCCGCACAGGTTGGCCTTGGTTTCGTTGCATTCCGACGATTTCCATGATTTTGAGTATTTTGAGCTATAAGTTAATTAAATTCACTAAAGAGGTCATTTTGAGCACATTACTTGGAGGAACCTCTCAGTGTAATAGCTCATTGGAATTGGGAGGAGAAACACTACAGGATGGAATGGTGAGAAGTGACTTTCAGTGGCCAGGGAAGCCACAAGGAAAGATAAGGCACTTTTCATAAGTACAAAGGTTAATTAATTAATTAAAATGATTTAATTAATTAATTAAATATTAATAAAATGAAAGTCACTTTGGAGGAAGAAGGTGAGTAGGAAGTATAAAGGAAAGGCAAGGGCCTCTATTCATTCATTCATGTATGATTATCATTTTGATATCTGGCTTCTAGCTAGAGGGCCCATCTCTTGGGGGTTTGGAGGGTTTTGACTTAACAAACCCTAGAGGACGATTCGATGGTGAAAGATTTCACCTAGCTTGCCCCAAGCTTGGTCTCGAAGATGTAATACTCTCCCACACAATTCTAGTTCCAGATCTACTCAGTTGTAGGAGGATTCTACATCAGTTACAGGTGTAGAGGGAGAGAGGTGCACCAGTTGTGGGTTTCCAGCAAGAGGGGCGCACCATCCATTGAGGGAGGATTCGTTCTAGCCAAGGAGAAGAGATTTTGGGAATCCAGGTATTGGGTTTTCCTTGCAGGTACCATAGCACCATTATTGGATGTTTTCAGAGGTATTCTTATGGAGGATTGATTTGCATTGAGAGTGGGACAATTTCCCTAAGAGGAGGGTGCACCAGTCTTTGGAGGGTGGCTAGATCTAAGGGTCTAGCAGGTATTTTTCCTAGTTGAGCACTTGGGTTTTCATTTTCGTGCCCCGATCTATCATTCTAGTGGATTGGTGGAGTTGTTGGAGGCCTCTAGGAGGGAGGCCAAATTATCTAGGGTTTCAGGCATCCAGGGGAGCGCACCATTCCTTGGAGGAGATTCAGATCCATAGGGTTTGAGAGGGATCTTGGAGATTTGAGCACCTGCGTTGTTCTTGCCTTCACCCGATCTAATGTTTGGCATATTTACCAGGGTGATTGGACATCTTTGACAGCAGGGCCGAATTGTTAAGGTTATTCAAGGTTCGTGGCATCTTTCAGCTTGGGGGTTTGGCACTCATACAACCCAGATCTACCGTGGCTTTGGTCTTCATGGTGTATTCATCCTTTGAAGGCTTATTGTAGTATCTTCTTGGAGCATTTTGTAGCAGCTCCTATCTTCTATTGTCTTTATTGGAGCCATTTGATGTGCATTCTAGATTGGCATCTCATTGTATCAAGTTCTTTCTTATTATTATGAAATAAATATCAGATCTACAGTGTTTTGGCTTGTCTATCATCTTATTGATCTTGCATATGGTTGAGGTATGTTACATTTCTTATCTTCTTGACTGTTGTTGCAAACACATATATAACACATCAGTAAACCCTAAGCGCAACCTAAATATTCACAGTAAGCAAAGTGTTTGACGAAATACCACAACCAGTAAAGTTTTAAAAGACACCCAAAACCGTGATGTTTCCTGTCATATCGACTTGGGAATATTACATTGCAGGTCACCAAAGTGTTGGAACAAGTAGATTTTAGATCTGGAAATTTACTTGCCTAGCCTACATAAGCCTCCAAAATTTTTTGTTCTTTTTCTTCATCATTCCCTATAGATTTGAGGCATTTTCTGTTCTGAAATAGGCTTTAAAATATACTTTTCAGTTCATATTTTTACATATAAAATTTATGTTTTGTACTAACAAAAATTTCTAAATATTTTCGAGTGTTTTGGCAACATTTCCAGCAAGCATTAGCTTGCTGTTTTTTGCAGGTTCTCGCCATAACAAGGGGAGGTGCTGCCCATTTCGGGCCTCAAAACACTCCAAAAGAATCTCCCAAGTTGTGGTTTCAAAACCCTCTTTTTCTCTATCTCTTTCAAGCATTATAAGCATCCCAAGAGAGTCTCTTGTGCTTGCCTTCTTCTCTAAAGATTTAGTTTTATGTTTTGTAATTAATTTCCAATTGCCTACACCTTGCAAAGTGATTTGGCCTTGCCAATCCATGCAAAATCGTAAGGCTAGGATAGTTTAGTTTTTTGTTTTGCATCTTTTCTTTTGTCCCACTTGTCCTTAAGGCAAGGTTATGTGGCTAGGTGAAATCTTTTACTTTCAAGTCATTTTATTTTTCTTTGATTTATTTTGCCTACACCTTGCAAAGTGACTTGGCCTAGCCAATCCATGCAATATCGTAAGGCTTGTATAACTTGTTAATATCTTTGTAACATTTTAATTTGGAAAGTAATCATATCTAGTAACTAGGCATCTAAACTGATACAATTTCCACCATAAAAAAAGGTGACTTGTAGAATCTACAGGGGGTGTAAGTCAAGGATGGCTTCATGACACTAAGTGTCATCCTTGCTTGAGCACCCAAGCATTCTGGACTGACCTGTGGAGCTAGGGGGGGACCTTGCTTGTCCTCCTTCTTGAGCACCCAACAATTCTTTTAGTCAAAGCGGTAAGAGTTTAGGGGTAGACACATAGTCTAGGCTTGCATTTTCAAACCTTAATCCCCCTAACTAAAGAGAGACTTTAAAATTCTTCTAACATCAACCTACAACACTTTCACAACTTATGTGCTTTCATTTTCAGTTATCTCTTAATTAAGTTATGTGAGTTTACTTTCTAAGCCATCTCATCTAAAGTTGTGTACTCTTTCTCTTGGGGCAATTTGCTTTCCAAGTTTTCAAGTTATTTTTCATTTGTGAATATCTTATGCTATAATATTTCATTGTATATTGGTTTAATTCTCTTGTATATGTGTATAATCACTTAATTTGTTTAGTTCGTTGTATATCTATTTCATTTCATTAAATAATTGTCTTAAGTGTAAAGTTGTATTCTTTATTCATTGTGATTAGTTCATTTAATTGTATATTTGTTGTATAATCTTATTGACTCCATTTACTCTACTTTAGGCACCAGTCTTAGTTGAACTTGTAGGTAAAGGGGTTTGCTTTTCATTCAATATCTGCATTGCATTGATTGATTTTCATTTAGGTTAGGTCTCCCTAACTTAAGAATTAAAATTAACTCCTAGATCACTTAATCAACTTAACATAGTTAAATAGGGTCTACCCCCCTTGTCTTCCCTAGGAGTGAGCCTAGACGGAAGAGGTCCAAATCGAGGTGACAATGGGTTTGGACTCAGGCTTGTGCCTCCAATGACACACCAAGTGGGTTGGAGACTTCTCCACATTAGTAGGTGTGTATAAGGACGACAACATCTTTAGCGCCATTGTCAAGGATAAGTCTCTTATCCTTGGTTAATTGACAAACTCTAATTAATTATTTTAAAAATAAGTAATAAATTTTTTCCCTGAAATTTTTTAAACTTGAGTTGTGTTATTCGACATTTCTTAGTCTCCAAGTGGCGACTCCATTTGATAATTCTTTGAGGTATACTCCCAGGAGAAATCCGCAAGGGTTGGTTTATTCCTTTCTTGAACCTGAGAAGGTGTATAGGAGGAGAATAAATAGACTTTCTCCTCGTAGGCTACTTGAAAGACTTGGAGAAGAAGCAATCTATAATATAGATCTCTTGTTTGTACATAATAATCCTACCTAATCCCGCGACTTTTGTTTTCCTTCTTGTTTTTTCTTTGTTTGATGCTTCTTGTTTGTTTAGAATAAAATGATCATATAGCGACTCCACTTCAAAATAATTTGACAAAGTATTCTTCAAGAAGAAACTCACAACTTTCTTAGCTTCATCCTTGAACTTGAAAGGGTTTTTGGAGAAAGTTAGCCAAGCTTTATTCTCGTAGGATCCTTAATAATTTTTGGGTCCCAGTCCATTTCTATAGACCTTTTTCTTTACTTAATGAATCTAGTTTAGAAATGGATGATCTTTATAGACCTATTGATTTTTCTGAAATAAATGGTTATCCACATGTGATTCCAGAAAGAGCTTTACAAAATTTAGCTTGTTTTCAAGGTAGTAATGTAGTTGATGCTAGACGTCATGTTTTGTTTATTTCTCATTGCTTTTATAAATGGTGTCACAATGGCATACATGAAGATATAGGAATGAAATTGTTTATCATGTCCTTTGATGATGATGATCTTGATTGGTTCATGAAAATCAAGGATAACCAAGTTAAAACTTACAAGGACTTGATTGATGCTTTTATGGAAAAATGGAAGGAGGAGGAACCTCTAGATATAAAAGCAGTCAATTCAAATGTTAAGATAGATGCTTCAACAACTCCCATCGAGGAATTAACAAAGGTTATTAAAGCCAAAGAGATCATTTGTGTAAATCAATTAAAAATCATGGAAGCTCACCTTGCCAGTGCAAGTAATTACATTGGATATTCAAGTATTATAGAGTTAGAACTTCACAGAGAATATGAAGAGGAATTTTATTTGGAAATTCCGGATGAGTCGATTTTTGATCAGGAGGAAACAAATGAATTTAAGTTTGAAGTTATTGAATATCCAGATAATTCAAATCCCCACCCGCCTCCCGAAGAGCCCATCTCTTCAGAAAGGATCTTCGACAACCTTGATAAAAACAATGAAGCGATTTCCCCGACAATTCCACTTCCAGCCTCTCAACCATTAGATGATTCAATACAAGATAATGGGAATGTGGAAGACAAATCTAGTTTACAAATTACAGATCATTAAGAACATTGGTTGGCCTTCCACCATGACAGTCATATGCAAAAATTTATCAAAATTTTACAAGGTTCGCCAAACTTCAAATTTTGGTGGAATAAAAAAGGACACATGTTTCTTGGATGGTCTATTCTCAAGAAAAACTCCAAGTTGATAAAACTTGGAAAAGGATCTTCAACAAGTCATCGTGGATAGGGAATTTTTAGACACCTGGGGTCTTACCTCATCCATAATGTGGTCGGTCAGAATTCTTTCCACCTTAGCCACTAGGATGGTGATCCCATGCATATTCCAAGGAATGGGCAACAACATAAGTTATTTTTCAAATGATGAGCAACCTGGTGTTCAAAGGAGCACCCTTTGTAACGTATTTCTAAACTTTTTCCTTTGATTCTTTCAGTTTTTTCATTTTTTCATTTATGTATATAGTTCATTTGTATAATAATTTCATTTATGTGATTAATTTCAATAACATTTCATTTATTTAATTATTGTTTTCACACATGTATTTATGTTGGATATTGTTGAGCACTTTGTTTGTAGATTCTGAGGTTCTTGCATGCTCTCCTTCCAAGAAATATCGAACACACATCCCCATGTGGAGCCAACTGTTGACCACCTATTTTGACTAGGGGTCAACGTCATATTATCATGAAGCTATGTACCTGATGGTGCAACTAAGTTGGAACACTTATGGCTCAGCAGGGCAATTTTTCCCCTGGCACATCTTTCTGTAATCAGAATGTTCGCTCCTCTGTGTGGGATAATAATGTAATGGGTCAGCATGAGTCATATTTTAGTTAGTTTCCTAGGACTTTATCATTAGGGAAGTCCTTTCATCGAATGTTTTTTATCCTTAGGTAATTTTTAATTACCCTTGAGTTTTTCACTCACAATAACCTCCAAAGTGGTGAAAAGTGTTCTAATGATCGAGCCCAAGGGGTGAATAAGGTATAGGGATGTTTTAAATGACCATTCTAGACATCTTCTAGAGTCTTTCAGAATTCCGTCGAGTTTTAATATTTTTTTTTTAATTTATTAAAATTACTCATTTAATGGTAATTTTAATTAAATTTGATGTAAAACTATAAAAATTTGGTCCTAGGGGATTTTGATAGGGGTGTGAGTACTCAAAAGAAATGGAAAGAGACTCCCTAAACCCTTGGACCAAGTTTCATATCATTTGGACAAGTTGTGCTAGGTATTTGTCCATGGGGAGTCCAAGTCAATCTAGAGTCAGCATTTAATTGCTTTAATTTGGCTAAGTAAAAATGCCAAAATTTGTAAAAAGTGAAAAAGACATGAGAGAGAGTGTGAAAGGTTTCCTAACCTTTTTACTAAGTTGGAAAAGTGATTTTCCACTTAAAAATCCCCCCCATGCTAAGACAACAACCTAAATTCATGTCTCCCTAGTAAAAATTGTTCCCCCTTCCTCTTGAACTTAGGGAAAATAAAAAATTAAAATGAAAAAAGTTCGGAAAACCCTAATTTCGCCCCCCTTGAGTCTAACTTAATGTTTGACAAGTCAAAAAGGTGTTTTTCCCCTTTCCATGTCACCCCTCAAACCCTAACTCACTACCCAAACCCTAAAAGCGTCTCTTTATTGACTTTGTCTATCTATCTTTGATGTGTGCCACTTGGAGCTCATCCAAGAGGGGTCTTTCTCCTCTCCCAAGTATAAAATAATGCATACCCCTCCTCATTTCAACATCTATTCTCAGAGCAATTTCATGCTTCCCAAATCTCTCCCACTCCTCTCTCTCTCTGTCTCTTTCTTTCTCAGTCTGTCTTGTAAGTCTTGCTACAAGTATTTGCATGCAATTTTTATTGAATGAAAGGAAGCTTTGGAGGAATACCATCTTGGCATTGGGAGACTTCTTGATGTTATGCATAATTTTATTGAGGTGACATTGCTATTTTTCTAGTGTTTTTCTTGTTTACTGTAGCTTAGTTTGAGAGATCTAAAGCAAAGTATTTTGCTTGGTAAAATAATTAGAAGTATTTCTATTTGTTTTAGTGAAGTATTTTTAATAGAACTATTAAAGTATTTTACTTGTTTATTAGATCTACTCACCGCTTGATTGGTTTTGTAACAATTTTGGCACCATTTGTAGGTCACCAAAGTGTTGGAACAAGTAGATTTCCGATTTGGAAATTTACTTATCTAACCTACATAAGCCTCCAAAAATTTATGTTCTTTTTCTTCATCATTCCCTATTGATTTGAGGCATTTTCTGTTCTAAACTAGGCTTTAAAAATATACCTTTTTGTTCATATTTTTACATATAAAATTTATGTTTTGTACTAACAGAAATTTCTAAATATTTTCAAGTGTTTTGGCAACATTTCCAACAAGCATTAACTTGTTGTTTTTTGCAGGTTCTCTGTAATGTTCCCAAGCCAAGATGCCAGGAACATCACGTCTTGAATGAATTTTAAACTTTTTCTGTGTGGGGCATTTCGTCAAACACTTTGCTTACTATGGTTCTTTAGGTTGCGCTTAGGCTTATACTGATGGTTTATATGCGTGTTTGCAGCAACAAATAAGAAGATAAAGCAATGTAACATACGACAACCATATGCAAGTTCAACAACACAAGAGATAACTCAAAATACCTCAGATATGATATTATTCATAAATAGAAGAAGTCTCTAAATACAAGAATGATGCAGATCTGGAATGCTCAACAGATGGATCTCATACACATAATAAGAGCTTCTACAAAATGCTCCAAAAGAAGACTACAAGCCTCCAAAGGCTGAATACTCAATGAAGACCAATGCAAGAATAGATCTGGGCCGTATGAAGTGCCAAACCCCCAAGATGGAAGATGCCACACCCTGCTGGAACACTGAATAGCCTCAACAATTCGGCCTTGCTGCCAAAGATGTCAAAACCCTCTGGTAAATATGTCAAACAGTAGATCAGGCAAATGCAAGAACAACCCAAGTGCTCAAATCCTCAAAATCCCTCTCAAACCCATAGATCTAACTTCCCTCCAAGGAATGGTGTGCCCACTGGATGCCTGAAACCCTAGATAATTCAGCCTCCCTCCTAGATGTCTCCAAATGTTCCACCAAACCACTAGAATGATAGATCGGGGCCTGGTTACCTCACTAGTGAAGTCCCAAGCGAAATAGTGAATATCTGGGCTAGCAAATGACTGAAACCACTTTCTGAAGTTGCTCCTCTCCTCCAATTCATCCCATGCATCTAATAAATCAAATGGCACATAAAACTCCTCCTGAATGGACTACATCTGATGTCCAAGACCCTGTAATGAAAACCCAGGTGCTAGAATATCCAGGATCCCTGCCAATCACCTGCAACGAACTTCCCTCAATGGATGGTGCGCCCCCCCCCCTTGCTGGAAACCCCCAATGGTGCGCCCTCCTTCTCTTCCTGTGCATGTGGCTGGTGTAGAACCCTCCTGCACTAAGTAGATCTGAACTAGAATGGTGTGGGGGAGTATTTCATCCCTGAGACCAAGCTTGGGACAATCTAGGTGGAATCTTTCACCATCTAATCGTCCTCTAGGGTTTGTTAAGTCAAAACCCTCAAAACCCCCAAGGTATGGGCTCTCTAGCTAGAAGCCAGATATCAAAATGATAATCATACATGAATGAATGAGAGAATAGAGGCCCTTGCCTCTCTTCTATACTTCCTGCTCACCTTGTCCCTCCAAAGTGACTTTACTTTATTAATTATTAATTAATTAATTAAATCACTTTAATTAATTAATGAACCTTTTTACCTCTGCAAAACACCTTATCTCTCCTTATGGCTTCCTTGGCCACTAAAAGTGACTTCTCACCATCCTATCCTATAGTGTTGCTCCTCGCGATTCTAGTGAGCTATTACACTGAGAGGTTCCTCCAAGTATTTTTCCCAAAATGCCCTCTTTAGTGAATTTAATTGACTTATAGCTCAAAATACTCAAAATCATGGAAATCGTCGGAATGCAACGGAACCAAATCCAATCTGTGTGGAATGGATCATAATGATGAAATAGGATGAGTGATGCAAGCTGGACCCCAAAATACCTCTCAATAGCTCCTATACTCACTATAATCTTCATCTGGCTACTCTGGTCATCATAACACCCTGTAATATCCTGATGTCCCAAAGTGGGGACATTATAGTCCTCCCTGCTAGAATATTGCTTGTCCTCAAGAAATAACAAATTCCCTCCAAGTATAATACCAGGATCCCATGTCCACCTGTAGGACACATAGTAGAATCCATCCAAAGATGAACAATCATACACTCCACCCCCTGGGTCCCATATCAGGAAGTGAACTACAATATCTGGTGAAGCATAGTCCTGAAATATGTCAACTCCATGAATCTCCTGCACATGACACATGGCCTCATCCCGGAATGAGTCCATCCTCTAAGTCCCTACCAAGATCAACACGGCCTCCATCAACTGTACATGCTGATGCCAGGATGAAGTACTACAAGACCTCCGTGAGACACCCTCAAGAGATGTGCTCTCCTCAACACTGAATCTCAATGGAAATTCAAAACAACTTTCCTTGCAAAGGTCCACTCGCCCTTGTCAGTCAGTGAAATGATCAACCCTGCAATCCCTAGATCCCAACCTAGCCTCTGTCAAAGATAACCATGTTGGCACTGCACTATGCTAACCATGCCTAACTACTCCCTATATATATACTGGATCCTCCACTCCTGGATCCTCAAGATGAAATACCTGTGGCACTTGGACCTACTGTCCAACAACTAGACCTGTAAAAATATCTTTGTGGGAGTAGTACCTGCCCAGCTATCTCCATGCCCGATCATGATGATCAAGAGGGAGAAACTTCCTCGATCCATAGGACAAGTCCCTGCAGGCCCACTCAAAACCAACCCAAGGTGGAGTATGTGGCTCTCTAGTGCAACCTAGGTCATCATGACGTAAAACATCCTGCTAACAAAATGAACTCCTGGATCCCATGGAAAACTTGGAATTTTATCACTTCCAGTCTCTGCTAGCTACTCTTGTGTTAGACTAATCACTGTCGAAAGCCCTCTGTTCCCATCTTCTATCATCTGGCCTATGGTTCTCACCATCATACATCAAGTTTCATCTGGTTGCCTATGACGATCCACCTCTATCTGGCTGGATACCATAAAAACACTCATGTCATGTGGTCTCGTCCTAGCCACTCCCCATGTCCTCAGCCACTGTCTATCTCTCCTCATGCTGCTGTCTATGAAAAAAGTGTTAGGAAAGGCTAACAAAAACATCTGTAGTTGACTATAGGACTGGAAGATATCATAGGATTTGGTCAATCCCAAGGATCCCACTAGAAACTCATCCATCGGTATCCATGATAAATACTCACTTGTAGTCATCACCGAATCCCAACCATCCAGTACAACTGGAAGTAACTCCTCCAACTGTTGATCAACCAACCTCCATCCCTCATCTCCCATGCAACTGCTGATACAGTGAAGGTGCTCTCTCATAACTATGTGCTGCTGAAAAGGAGTGAAATCTGTATACTCCTGAAGGTGCTCTCTCAAAACTATGTGCTGCTGAAAAGGAGTGAAATCTGTATACTCCCCTAAGTGTGTCTCCTCCCTACAAGGCAATATACCCCTCTGAATCCCACCGAACATCTCGGCATGTCTTTGTGGGATATCACTCACCACTGTATGCTCTGGCATACTCATGTCATCTTCTGTATAATCACGCTGCATTGTAGATCCTGGGTGTACAACTAGATCAACCTCTATTTGAAGGTCAACCACTCTCGGGACACAAATGGAAGTGTCCTCCGTCAACTGGTGCTCCTCTGCTAGACCACCAACATCCTCTAGCCATGTGACCGAAGGATATATCTGACTGTCCACTGGGATAGATGAAGTGGATCTCTAACGAATATCCTCAGGAAGCTCCTCTGATCTAGACTCTGATTCTTGAAGGGTTGTTTCTGTGCCTCTCAAGAATCCTCGAGTGCTCTCCAACTCCTGAGTGAGTAGGTTCACCTCCAACTCCTGCTCCCTCAAAGCTCTGTGATACATCTGGCCAATCCCCAAGAGGTAGTCCATGTCTGTCAACAACTGTTGGTAGTCGGTCCTCATCATAGACACTCTCTCCCTGAGAGTATGAAAGTCATCCATGGCAAATCCCTCATCTGAACTACCATGTGCCATTGATGCCCTCCAACAGTAATCTGTCATCAATGCATGCATGTCATCAATGCGCCTAGTGGCTGCCATGATCATATCCTCACTGACTCTCAATTGTCCTTCTAAGTGGTGTGACTCTTGATCATAGTCATGTTGAGGTGCCACCTCATATCCCTCACTGCTAGTGTCAACCCTGCTAGTGTCAACTATGGAATCCCCAAAAACACTCTCTGCAGAAGATAAAGTGTTGAACTGCCCACTGTCTACTATGCTACTGGGTCCTCCTGTATGCCACTGCACCCCATCACTAGATGATATCTCCCTCTGAATCACACTATATCCTGTATGAGTAGCCGTATCCTCCTGTGCACTCACCCTGCTACTATCATATGCGCCTGGGTCCCATATAGATGTGTCTAGACGCGTGCTATGGTAATCCTGACCAATAAAGAGTGCACCCTCATCACTGCAGGCTGGTCCTGGAAGTAAGTGTCCCCTCAAGTTGTAAGTCTCCATAACCTGCTCAACTAATGGAGTCCCCAAAAGAGGTGACTCAATCTCCTCATGTTGATATGTGAGTGTAGGATCAACTGTCTGCACGTCATATATCTCCTCCTAGATCGGTGGTTCTACATGTCCATGGTGTGCATCCCTCACGTACAACTCCTCTATGCTACTGCTATCCTCATGTGACGTGGCTGTCATAGGTGTCTGGAAGGATGACAGATGTTTCATGGTCACCATAGAGAGCTCGCCATCTCTAGGTTCCAACACGTGTGAATCCTCACTAGTGTCACCACTCTACTGAGGTGTAAGGTCATCAATAGTGTGTGATATGTCTGTTGAAACACCAATGCTATCATCCTGTCCATCCAACTGTCCCTCCAATGCGAAAGGGTCACTATCCTCCTCAAGCATGCAAGAATCGCTAGCCTTTGTGCAAGAGTCACTATCATCATCAGACTGCTCCAAATAAGCATCTATCGCTCCATCCTCACATACCTCATCATCACTGTCATAGTGCACCTCAATAATATGCTTCTTGCCCTTACCCCTACACCTATGATCTGGTTCCCAAGGCACCTTGCAACTGTAGCAAAGTTGTGTGCTCCTAATGGGCGTGGGGTTTCTCTGTTCTTCCCTCCATCTAGTTGTTGCTTCTCTATTTTCCTCTGTTATGTTGACCCAATGTGTAACCTCATCTTTGGTCCACCTATGATTTTTTAAGGCTACAAACTGTTGGAAGGTTATTTGAGCCCTAGTTCCCTCACTAAGGGCGTAATATTTCCTTCCACAGAGCATACTCTCTCTAGCAAAGTAAAATATATCCATTTCTTCTTTTGGAAGACCCCTCAGGCTGGTAGGAGTCTAAGCTCTGATACCACTGTAATGTTCCCAAGCCAAGATGCCAGGAACATCACGTATTGCATGAATTTTAAACTTTTTTTGTGTGTGGCATTTAGTCAAACACTTTGCTTACTATGGTTCTTTAGGTTGCACTTAGGGTTATACTAATGGTTTATATGTGTGTTTGCAGCAACAGATAAGAAGATAAAGCAATGTAACATACCACAACCAAATGTAAGAACAACCCAAGTGCTCAAATCCTCAAAATCCCTCTCAAACCCATAGATCTAACTTCCCTCCAAGGAATGGTGCGCCCCCCCTGTATGCCTGGAACCCTAGATAATCTGGCCTCCCTCCTAGATGTCTCCAAATGCTCCACCAAACGACTAGAATGATAGATCGGGGCCTGGTTACCTCACTAGTGAAGTCCCAAGTGAAATAGTGAAGATCTGGGCTAGCAAATGATCGAAACCACTTTCTGAAGTTGCTCCTCTCCTCCAATTCGTCCCATGCATCTAATAAATCAAATGGCACATAAAACACCTCCTGAATGGACTAGATCTGATGTCCAATACCCTGCAATCAAATCCTAGGTGCTAGAATCTCCAGGAGCCCTGCCAATCACCTGCAACAAACTTACCTCAATGGATGGTGCACCCCCCCCTTGCTGGAAACCCCCAATAGTGCGTCCTCCTTCTCTTCCTATGCCTGTGGCTAGTGTAGAACCCTCCTGCACTGACTAGATCTAAACTAGAATGGTGTAGGGGAGTATTGCATCCCTGAGATCAAGCTTGGGACAAGCTAGGTGGAATATTTCACCACTGAATCGTCCTCTAGGGTTTGTTAAATCAAAACCCTCAAAACCCCCAAGGTATGGGCTCTCTAGCTAGAAGCCACATATCAAAATGATAATCATACATGAATGAATGAGAGAATAGAGGCCCTTTCCTCTCTTTTATACTTCCTGGTCACCTTGTCCCTCCAAAGTGACTTTACTTTATTAATTATTAATTAATTAATTAAATCACTTTAATTAATTAATTAACATTTTTACCTCTACAAAACACCTTATCTCTCCTTGTGGCTTCCTTGGCCACTGAAAGTCACTTCTCACCATCCTATCCTATAGTGTTGCTCCTTTCGATTCCAATGAGCTATTACACTGAGAGGTTCCTCCAAGTATTGTGCCCAAAATGCCCTCTTAAGTGAATTTAATTGACTTATAGCTCAAAATACTCAAAATCATGGAAATTGTCGGAATGCAACAGAACCAAAGCTAATCTGTGAAGAATGGATCATAATGATGAAATAGGTTGAGTGATGCAAGATGGACCCCAAAATACCTCTCAATAGCTCATGTACTCGCTATAATCTCCATCTGGCTACTCTGGTCATCATAACACCTTGTAATATCCCGATGTCCCAAAGTGGGGACATTACATTCTCACCATAACAAGGGGAGGTGCTGCCCATTTTGGCCTTCCAACACTCCAAAAGAGCCTCCCAAGTTGGGGTTTCAAAACCCTCTTCTTCTCTATCTCTTTCATGCATTGTAAGCAACCCAAGAGAGTCTCTTGGGCTTGCCTCCTTCTCTAAAGATTTAATTTTATGTTTTGTAATTAATTTCCAATTTCCTACACCTTGCAAAGTGATTTGGCTTTGCCAATCCATGCAAAATCATAAGGCTAGGATAGTTTAGTTTTTTGTTTTGAATTTTTTTTTCCCCACTTGTGCTTAAGGCAATGTTGTGTGACTAGGTAAAATCTTTTAGTTTCAAGCCATTTTAATTTTCTTTGATTTATTTTTCCTACACCTTGCAAAGTGATTTGGCCTAGCCAATCCATGCAATGTCGTAAGGCTTTTATAACTTGTATAATTTGTATAACTTGTTAATATCTTTGTAACTTTTTAATTTGGGAAGTAATCATATCTAGTAACTAGGCACCCAAACTGATACAACTTTCACCATAAAAAAGGGTGACTTGTGGGTGCTACATGGGGTGTAAGTTGGGGATGGCTTCATGGCACTAAGTGTCCTCCCTACTTGAGCACCCAAGCATTCCAGATTGATCCATGGAGCTAGGGGGGGACCTTGTTTTTCCTCCTTCTTGAGCACCCAACAATTCCTTTGGTCAAAGCGGTAAGAGTTTAGGGGTAGACACATAGTCTAGGCTTGCATTTTCAAACCTTAATCCCCCTAACTAAAGAGAGACTTTAAAATTATTCTAAAATCAACCTACAACACTTTCGCAACTTGTGTGCTTTCATTTTCAGTTATCTCTTAATTAAGTTATGTGAGTTTACTTTCTAAGCCATCTCATCTAAAGTTGCACACTCTTTCTCTTGGGACAATTTGCTTTCCAAGTTTTCAAGTTATTTTTCATTTGCGAATATCTTATGCTATAACATTTCATTGTATATTGGTTTAATTCTCTTGTATATGTGTATAATCACTTAATTTGTTTAGTTCATTGTATATCTATTTCATTTCATTCAATAATTGTCTTATGTAAAGTTATATTCTTTATTCACTGTGATTAGTTCATTTAATTGTATATTTGTTGTATAATCCGATTGACTCCATTTACCCTCCTCTAGGAACTAGTCTTAGTTGAACTTGTAGGTAAAGGGGTTTGCTTTTCATTAAATATCTGCATTGCATTGATTGATTGTCATTTAGGTTAGGTCTCCCTAACTTAAGAATTAAATTAACTCCTAGATCACTTAATCAACTTAACATAGTTAAATAGGGTCTACCCCCCTTGGCTTCCCTAGGAGTGAGCCTAGACAAAAGAAGTCCAAATCGAAGTGACAGTGGGTTTGGACTTAGGCATGTGCCTCCAAGGACACACCAAGTGGGTTGGAGACTTCTCTACGTTAGTAGGTGTGTATAAGGACGGAAACACGATACACTAAATTATAAGTCTCTTTTTCTAAATGTTTGGAGAGGGATCCATCAAGAAATTGTCATTTCAGATGCAAAACCCCTCCATTTCAAAACCCAAGGCCTTACATGTATAGTCAAGGTCTTGTGTCTTAATATTTTTGTCAATACAACTCCCAACTTTTGTAAACACACACACACACACACACACAAACAAAAAAATAGACCAAATGTGTGGAGAAATGATAGAGAAAATTAATCGTCTTAATGCAAACATTAATCAACAAGATGTTCGAATCCTAGAATTGGAGGCCAAAGTTTGCACAATTGAGGACTCTATTTCCCTATTACATCAACTGATCAAATCTATGGCAGAGCAAGTGAAATCAAGGAAGTTAGATATAATCCATCTCACACTAGGGAAATCTAGGCATTGGTGGCATGAAGAGGCAACCCTCCAACAAAACATGCTTGACATCCCAATGATGAGGCTACTAGTCAATATATCTTCAAAATTTTGTAATACTCCCCTTGTTGTTTGTAAGAAGCTAGAGTTTTAGTTTGTATACAAGTACTCCTATAGATATGGTAGGTGGAATACATTTGGTCATAAGTCTCTTTTTGTAAATTTTTAGAGGGGTTGCATAAAAAAACTACCATGTCAGATGCAACGACCCTCCTTTTCGGAACCTAATGCCTTACAGGTATAGTCAAGGCCTTGTGTCTTAATAGTTTTGTTCAATATAACTCCCTACCTCTGTAAACACACACACACACACACACATTTCTCATGTAGTATTAGTTGTATCCTCATATCCATGCACTCAAAAAATCAAGGGTTGCAATTGCAATCCAAAAACTCATTGTATACTTGTGATGTGATGTATACTCTAATTTGAGTTGTGCCATGATGTTTATGATGTAGTGTATATTTTGAATGCATAGATACTTTGTGTGGGTTTTTATAGTTCTTTTCCTTCCCCTATGTGAGCTACTACATATACTATATAGATTAGTTACTATAAGTTCAAACAATTGAGTATATTATATTATCGTTCATATAAATTATGAAAACTCTTTGAAAATAGATTTAAGGCCTTCAACCTATAAACAATAATGTATGTTTGAAGTTTCACTTGCTGAATTAAGTCCTACACTTTGGCTTGACAAGTTAGTACCCAGTCCAAGTTTTGCAACTTTGAAAAAAACATGACTTTGACTTGACAAGTTAGTACCAAGTCCAAGTTTTGCAACTTTGAAAAGAACATGACTTTGACTTGACAAGTTAATACCAAGTCTAAGTTTTGCAACTTTGAAAAGAACATGACTTTGAGGAAGAGTTCTAGCTGGGATATTATTTAGTATTTGTTAATTGGGGGGCAAAACTGATAGATTCTATAATGATGTAAGGAGGTGATGAGAAAACTCAAGCTTCATTGTCAAACTCTAGATTTGCATTGGTTGATTTATAAAAAAAATCTATGAGATGATCACAAAGTTATAAGATTCAGCCCCTAACCCCTCCGTACCTGGACTTGACTCATACAGGAGTCGGGATTCGTGGATTCATACCCAATTCTCCAGGATTTAGTCAAATTTTTAAAGATCCGTATCTGATTTTAGGGTACATTTCGGTTTCCTTAGGAATAGGTTCTAGTATTTGGATTCAGTCAAGAAATGAAGGGAAATTATCCCCGTTGGAGCAATTGATTCCTAAAGGTTGAGAATCGATTCTTCCAATAGGAACTGTTTCCTAGCGTCCTATAAAAGTTTTGGTAAAAATACCAAAATAAATTTAATAAACCTACCCGCGCAACAGAGGCTTATAAAGGACTCCACGGTTAAGCTAATTAGGAAAAAGGTTTGAGTTTTTCTATTTCATTTACAATTGTAGTGAGTGCATTGGTCGAGAGGTTAAGAGAGGCGATGGGTGGACAGTTTTAGGAAGATCGACTCCAAGTTACAGGAAGGTAACTTCAAATTTTATTTTTTATTAGTTGAAGAGTGAAATTTGAAGGTCTATTGTGTATGCCAACATGCATACACAATAACCTCCAAGAGCCTTTAAAGTTTAAACTTTTTGACTCAATTGAAAATTATCGAACCCCTGAATGTTGAATGGCGATCACTTATAAAAATTTATTGTCATTGTACCATGTGCAGCTGCTAGCACTGACAAAGAAGGTATTTCATTTTTTTATAAACACCAACAATGGCTTCTCATCAATCAGTTCAGTCTAGGCGTGGAGTTCGTGGTGGGAGGAGTGGTGGAGGGAGAGGAAAAAATCATGAAAATGAACAACAACAACTAAAATACTCTGTTGATTCTACCCTGTGGAAGTATGTGACTAAGATTGGGAAGAAAGAGAAGAACACTGGTGGCAACTACTTGTAGAATTGCAACCAGTGCAAAGTAATTTTTACAGGGTCATACACGAGGGATAAAGCCCATTTTCTTTGGCTTGAAAATGATAATGTAATTCATCATTACAAAAATATCGCCCGAGCGGATGTGAACAGATATCAAGTAGAGCAAGATGTTGTAGATTTAGCCAAGGTAGTAAGGAGGATTTGATCAACCTATCTCAAAAAAGGGGAAATGAATCTCCCTTAATTGTTGAAGAAATCCACAAGAAAGAAAACTTTGGAACCTTGGCCAAAATGTTTGACATAGGAGGGAGGGATGAGACAGAGAATAGAGTTTCAATGGACATATATGCATGTGAAATACCCTTTAATATAGTGTGGTCTCCATATTGGCAAGACATGATTAGGGAAATTAATAATGCCCCTAAGGGTTACGTGGGGCCAAACTTGGAGAAAGTGTGCACTACTCTTCTATAAAAGGAAAAATTGATTGTGGAGAAAGTATTGGAACCAGCTTGTTTTTAATGGTGTCTCTATTATCTCTAATGGTTGGACTGATACAATCAATATTCCATTGATAAACATCATTGTAATGTCTCCTTCGAGCTCATACTTTTTGAGGGAAATAGATTCTTTTGGGGAGGAGAATAAAACTAAATGGATTGCTGGAAAAATTACAATCGAGATCGTGGGCTCTTCAAATGTTGTGCAAGTCATCATAGATAATTCACATTCATGCAAAACATCTAGGGCAATTATTGAGGCATTGCATGAAAACATCTTTTGGACACTCTATGTGGTGCATAATTTAAATCTTGCTTTTAAATCCATTGTTGTTGAAGTTAAATGGATGAAAAAACTATGCGAAGAAGCAAGAGAAGTTTAGATTTTTATCACTAACTATCAACATGCACAAGCTATGTATAAGGAATTTGCTAGACTCCAAATTCTCAAGGTTGGAAAAACTAGATTTGCATCACATTATATTATGGTCAGGTGGTTAGTAGACATGAGGGAAGTTTTGTCCTCCATGGTTGTTAATCCATAGTGGAAAACATGGAAACAAAGCACTTTGGGTTAGAAAAAACATTATTGATGAGGCTTGGTGGGTTCAAGATGAGTTTTTTGTTTCCATGATGGAGGCACTTGTTTATTTGTTGAAACTTTTTTATTATGTTAGGGTCCTACCCTAACCCCCTTACTTAGATACTTTATTAATGTATGAGGCCATTTTCCTTGAATAAGGCCCAGTAAATGGTTAATTAATAGTCACTTATTGTAAAAATGATCATTTTTATTAATAAAACATAAATTATGTGGTCATCCCTCATTATAATGAGCCCATAGGTAGTTAATATTCTCTATGGATAGCTATATATTGAGTAGAAGGTTATGTAATGTTTTGTCAAGAATTTTTATTGTATTTGGAGCATTGTTCTTTGACGTTTCCCCTTTGAAGACGCAAGTGAACATAACTCTCTATTTTTATTATCAAAGAGGTCCCTTTTAGGGCTTAACTCACTTTTCTCTTGTGTTCTTGGGTTTTGAACTGTATTTTATGTGATTTCTTTGAATTTTTGGGGTTAAGTATAATACAAGTGGTATTAGAGCTCTTTCTTTGACATGAAGTGGGAGAACTTTTGGGCACAAAGTGGGATTTTTTTTTTATTTTCGCTAATTTTTGAGGGAAAAAAGAAGATGACAAGATTCAAGTCAATTTGTATAACTTTTTGTGCAAAACTTGGAGAATCTAGCCCATGAACTTAATTCCTCTCGAAAAACACCCAATTTCAAAAACAAATCGTCCAAAATGGAGTCCAGGAAGTAGAGATATCATTGATTTAAAATCAACCTTTTTTAGCGTTGTTTCTAAGAAGGCCACAAATTTCGCAAATTGGATATATTTTGATAGAGTGCATAGATTTTAGTCAAACCAATGCTAGTCTAACCAAATAAGCTATGGCATTTCATAATTGGGGTCATAATAGCCACAACAAAAGTTGTGATCATTTTCCATTTTTGGCCTCAAACCTTACCTTGCACAAGTTATTTTCTGGTGATTTTAAGAGATTTCTTTTGGGTTTGCAAGCTCATAAATTTTTGAATTTATTTTTGGAGACATGTTCTAACATATTTAAATAACACAGTGATATTTCACTCATGGGTAAAAATGTGGTAGGGGAAGAATGTGCGCAAGAAATACAAGTGGAATCACATTGTTGGAAACCCTTGTAACCCCTATTGGTACCCCTTCGAGTAGCAATGCATCAGAAAATACCTATATACAAAATATCACTTCCATGTACCCTTTGGTATATATGATGTCTCGAGAACAACACACAGGGAGACCATTCTCTAGTACTTGGGTAGCCGAGTAGTACAACTAAGGGAAATGTTGAGCCTCCTTAGTTAGTTCCCTAAGATATTGGGACGAGTACTATTGTTGGACCCCACACGTATATCACAGAGCTATAGCACCTGGAACTCCCTTGTCCTTAGGACCTAGTAACTTTTTCCATTGAGCTCACCCATGAAGGATAATACCTATAAACCACCTCATACTTCTCTGGACAACATGACCACCCGCTCTACTACAAGCAGGTTGGAACTCATGGAAGATCATCTTAAGAAACTTCAAGATAACATAAATGGGTTTGATGAGAAGTTTTATAAGAAGCTAGATGAGAAATTCAAGCAGCAAAATCAGTAGAATCAACAAAACCTAGCCAAATTTAAAAAAATGTTGATGGAGAAGTTGACGAGTATGCTAGCTCGGGGCATACCAAAAGAAAACCACTAGACTAACCAACATATTGAGCCACAATAGGAAGAAACTTCTAACTAGGGACTATTTGGCCACCCACAACCCTCTTTGGGTCTGCACAATAATAGAGCAATGGATAATAACATTTGCGTACCATTCTCCTAAGGTGGACCTAAACAAGTTTGATGGTTCTAACTTCTGACCCATCAGAATGGATCACCCAGATAGAACATTACTTCACCCTTTAGGGCATTAAGGATGACATGATGAAACTCAAGGTGGAGGTCTTGTATCTTGCAATGGTGAGAATGAAATAAAAACGCCTATGAAGGCTACATCGTTTGGAGTTAGTTTGTTAAATCTATCCATGCATGTTTCAAGAGAGATACTCACTATTTGGAGTAGCTTGCCAAGTTACATCAACAAGCTCAATCACAGACTTTATGGCAGCCTTTGAACAATTATCCATCCATATAGATAGCTTAACATATTTTTTCTGTAAAAAATGTTTCATTAGTGGCCTCAAGGAGGATATTCAAGCACAAGTTACATTGCAACATCCTACTACATGATTATAAGCGACTCAGAGGGCTCTAGAAGAAGATATGGTGATCAATGCACAAACAAAAAATCCAACCTTCATTCCCTGCACTCGTCCTCCCTAGGGAACTTCCCCAAGAACAACTCCTACTCATCCCTTCATAGTACAAAGGTTGTCTCCAACGAAAATGAAAGATTGTTGAAGATGGGAAATCTGCTATATGAAAAATGTGCTCCAAGTCATTGATGTAAAGAACAAATATTGTTCCAAATTGATATGACCACTCAAATATAAAGTTCCCCAAAATCTATCTCCCAAGTTCTTTGGTCCCTATCAAATCATACAACGCATTGGTCAGGTCGCCTACAAGTTGGCTCTCCCATCCCACTCCAAGATTCATCTAGTCTTTCATGTGTTTTGTTTGAAGAAGGTTGTGGGGTCAAATTGCAAAGTGCAAACCAATCTACTAGAACATGATGAAGTAGGTTCCAATTGGCTCCAGCCAAAATCAATATTCGATACCAAAGAGCACCAATTGTGTCAATGCACAATCAAGGAAGTATTGATCCAATGGAAAGATATGCAACCAAAAGATGCCACATGGATCATATCTTTAAGCTACATGTTATGCTCACTTCCATCGTCTCAGATTGAGACCCCACATTCACTAGTGAATTTTGGCAAGAGCTATTTAAACTTCAAGGTACACAACTAAATATGAGCACTACATATCATCCTCAAACTGATGGTCAAATAGAAGTGGTCAACAAGTGCTTAGAAACCTATTTGAGATGTTTTCTTTCGAAAATCCACACCAATGGGAAAAATGGCTTCCCCTTGCGGAATGGTGGTACAACACCACTTATCATGGAACTATCAAAATGACACCATATGAAGTCGTTTATGGACAAAAACCCATGTCATTGGCATCCTAATTCCTATGTACCAGGCACCTCCATGGTTCATGTAGTAGATAGAATGCTTCACACCATAAAATCCATTATCTGTGTCCTTAAGGACAACTTGGTTATGGTGCAAAAACCAATGAAATAACAAGTTGATCAACATAGATATGAATGTTATTTTAATGAAGGGGATCAAGTGTTTCTTCGTCTGCAGCCTCATAAATAGACATCACTCAAAGATAAAGTTCCCCAAAAGATGGCTCCCAATTTCTTTGGTCCCTATCAGATTATACAACACATTGGTCAGGTCACCTACAAGCTAGCTCTCCCAGCCCACTCCAAGATTCATCCAGTCTTTCATGCTTCTTGTTTGAAGAAGGTTGTGGGATCAAATTGCAAAGTGAAAACTAATCTACTAGAACATGATGAAGAAGGTTTCATTTGGCTCCATTCAAAAGCAATATTGGATACCAAAGAGCTCAAGTTGTGTAGTGCACGATCAAGGAATTATTGATCCAATGGAAAGATATGCAACCAAAAGATGCCACATGGGAACCGACAACGATTCTACACCAATTTCCTCACCTTCATCCTTGAGGACAACACTTCTTTTGAATGGAGAGGGCATGTTGGGGTTCTACCCTAACCCCCTTAGATACTTTAATAATGTATGAGGCCACCTTCCTTGAATAAGACCCATTAAATAGTTAGTTAATAGTCACTCATTATAAAAAGAGTCATTTTTATTAATAAGGCCCAAATTAGTTGGTTGACCCTCATTATAAGGGCCCCATAGGTAGTTAAGATTCTCCATGGATAGCGATATATTGAGTAGAAAGTTATGTAATGTTTTGTCCATAATTGTTATTGTATTTGGAGCATTGCTCTTGGAGGTTGCCCCTTTGAAGAGGCAAGTGAACATAGCTCTCTATTTGTTATTATCAAAGAGATCTTTCTTAGGGTTTATCTCTCTTTTCTCTTGTGTTCTTGGGTTACATATTCAGATGTGCCTATGTTGGGTGACATCTATGAAGGAATTGACCATATGTTGGAAAGAATTCAATAACTTCTTGTAGAGAAGGACCCTCTTTTGTTTGGCACCATAAAGGACATAATAATTAGTAGATGGAACAAATACAATACCCCTCTACATGCTTTAGCCTATGCCTTAAACCCAAAGTAATATGATGAGGCGTACTTAGCCAAATTTGGGGGTAGGAGGAGGGCCCCAAACAAAGACAATGAGGTGGCCAACGATTTTAGAATGACAATTTCAAATATTTTCTCTAATCCGATGGATCTCGCAGAGCTAAAGAACCAATTTACTTCATTCATCACAGGGAGTGGTGCATTTGGAAATGTAAATGCACTTGTTTATAAGGGAACTATGAAACCTATTGCATGGTGGGGATATTATGGTGCCCAAACTCTAGATTTACAAACCCTTGTATCTGGATTCTTTCACAGGTTTGCATCTCTTCAATAGTAGAGAGAAACTGTAGCACTTATTGGTTCATCCATTTAGTCAAAAGAAACAGACTTCAATCAACAAATGAAGAAGATCTTGTGTACATTCACTCAAATCTCCGCCTCATCTCTCGATCAAAGCCAAATTATAAGGAGGGTCCTTCGAAGCTATGGGATGTGAATCGTGAGGATGTAGACTTGGATACCCCTAAGTGCTTGATGGATAACCTCTCTTTGGCTAGTTCTTCTTTAGATCATTTTGCTCTTGAGTATTTAGATGAGGCATAGTAGGTTTGACTCGGCTATAGTAGGTTCTTCTACTTTTATTGTTGGTGGGCACTTTGGTAGTACTAGTCATATTACATCTTCTACCTGTGTAACTTCATATCATCAATTTGGGGAATTATGTGTTGTTTCATTGGAGGATGTGGAGGAGACTAACTATCTATCAGATTAGTCTATCTTACTCTAGATTTTCATATTTCCAGTTTTTCATTTATGATTTCATTGTTTCATACTTGTGGAGCTTTCTAGATAAACTCAATTTTTGTTATTTTGAAAAACTTTAGTCTTGAGTATTGACTCTTTATCATTTGATATGATGTTATGGGCCTCAATTAACCCATTTGATATAATTTTATGATGTTATAACTTATGAATCATGATGTTAGGGTCTGGATTGACTCATTTGAGATGATGTTATGAATGATGAATCATTTGAAAATTTAAATCCAGATGTTATGAATCATTTGAAAATTTAAATCCTTGATGTTATGGATCATTTCATTTCTTTGTTCTTTTATATATATGGTTAAGGTTAATCCCCAATTCTTAATTTACATATCCTTCAGCCAATTCCGATCGCACCAATGGTTTGTGTAACTTTGGCGATGTTATGAATCATTTGAAAATTTAAATCCTTGATGTTATGAATCATTTCATTTGAAATTTCATTTCTTTGTTCTTTTATATATAGGGTTGAAATTTCATTTATTTGTTCTTATATATATATATTTCTTTGTTCTTTTATATATATAGGGTTGAAATTTCATTTATTTGTTCATATATATATATATATATATGGTTAAGGTTAATCCCCCATTCTTAATTTACAGATCCTTCAGCCAATTCCGATCGCACCAATGGTTTGTGTAACTTTGGCTTATCATCATAAGATTATCTTCAAATTGATTGTTCCATCTACACATTGTTTTCAAGCATGGCCTAGCATATCTCTGCCAAATGCTGAAGTTAAATGTTGCACAAAACAGGATTTCCTCTGTAAGATTAAGATGGAGAAAAAAGGGGGGTCCCATCAGAACATACAGTTTTGTGAGAAAGTATAAAAATTTAGTTTTGTGAGAAAGTATAAAAATTTGGCTGCAGTGGAACAGGTACTTTGGTAAATATGACTCGAAAGGCTTATTCTCATTGTTCAAAGCTCCTTATGCATAACTGCCGTGGAGGGCTTGAACAAGCGCTTGTGGTGAAACACCAAAGACAATGAAATTGTCTACTGCACCACTGCAAGTCCCAAGTTACATTCTCATGCCATGCTGCCACTAATCTTTGGTTTGCTGGACTAGGATGACATAATAATAAATATAGCTCCAAGTATTGTAATTACACCAATCTTTAGTCCAATGATTGATAGAATTAACTTCAGAGAAGTGTGGTAAGGCTTTTCAAGGAAATAGATGAGGAGATTTATATTTAGTGACTTCTCCCATCGTCAAAGTCCCGAGCATGAAGGCTTTGTATTTCCATTCTGTTTGAATTGGCATTTGTGGTAATATAAGCAGCTTATGTAGGGTTATATGGCAGAAGCTCAAGAGAAGGAACAGGATATAATTTTTTTGTTTCTGTGATTCCACAGCCCACCGGTTCACATAAAGCTTACCTAAAAGAAAAAAGTTTTGAATCAATAAAATATGAATTAAACACGAGGGCTTCTCAATCAAAAGAACAAGTATCTATGGAGTCCAGATCACAGCAAAATTTTGATTAGCTGATTAAGGCACTGATAAAAATCGGAACCCTCAATCAAACCGGCATTATAGGAAGGACTTAGGCCTTCAAGGGTTTGACCGTTAGGTTAAGACCGACACTTCTATTTGGCAGAACATTCTGGTGTGTATAGGACATGCGCTACATCCAGTGCACACAAACAAAACAGCCAGCTAATGATTTTTCCATAAAACAGTTTATACAACAGCTATGAAAAAGCCAGGTACTTAACTCAGATTTTGCAATAAAACCAAACATCATTCCTTTGAGTGGACAATATATTTTCTTACACGTGTGCATCCGCTAGCAACAGTTGTAATAGTAATATTTGTAGAAATAATATTTATCTCGAATATTCAATAGTTTTCGAAGTTAATAGCAAAATTCAAAAGGATTATCAAACACAGCCAGATATACCAACCAGGAAGTACAACCATAGGTTTGGAATTGTATATTTGTTTAAATACTATTCTAGTCATATAATCATTCTCTTTCATATAAATAGAAATGGATAGCTAATTAATCAATATTTTGCATTAAACCAAAGAACTCACCATGAAATAGATAAATGGAAACAGAGAAGATATCGGAAGAGCTGGAACACAAAACCAAATGACACAAATGTCAATACTCGATAAGTCATATCGTACCACACTGACGGTAAAGTCAACAAT
>ML809469.1:75913-90285 GCA_009831015.1 Picea engelmannii | reverse complement strand
TACTTTTTAGTCTTTTGTCTTGGATTATTGGCTCTTGGAGTTGAGGCGCTACACTTGGGAGGATTATCTTTGGCATGTGTATGGTGTTTTTATCATTGGAAGGTGTTACAACTAGGGTTTGATTGGCTCTTCATTGATTTGTAGGTACATTTTTCATGCAAAACTTCTTGATTGAATGGTTGTAGGTTAAATGCCTTACTTTTATGGTTACATTGTTGCTATTTTTCTTAATCATTGAAACCCTAGGGAGCAAGCACACAAGTAGGTCCTTGCTTCATGTCCCCATGATAAAAACTTGTTTAGCCATTTGATTAAGAAGGATATAGCCTAGCCATTGCTACACTAATTCTTCTTTTTCTGAGTTAGATTTGAAATATAAGTTGAAGAAGGAAGACGTCCTAGGCCTAATTAAGTTTACACCTAGGGTTTTGACCTTTAGGGTTTGAAAAGACTTGGCTCTACAACACTTTTCAGCCCTAGATTTATATTTTGAAGCTAGCCGTTTTTGCCAAAGAGTTCTAAGGAAAGAGGGAGGAGCATGAGGCCTAGCTTAAGCTACACCGGAATGAGCCTCCTCCCCTTAGGGTTTTGACTTCATGGCCCTGCCATTGCAGCACCATTAAGCCTAACTCTCCTGTCCTTAGATTTAGATCCTTCCAAGCCTTTAGCCTTACTCCTTGACTCCATTTACCCTAAGGCACTAGTCTAAGAATGCAACGTTGAGCCTCTTGTGTTAAAACAACCTTCTCAAAACTCTTAAATTGAAACCCTAGCTAACCCTAGTGACCTACTAACCCTAACTCTATGATGACGTCTTGCCTCTAATGAACTTTTGATTGGTATTAAAGTTGCGGCTAGGTCATCCATTAATAGACTTTGAAGTATTGGTTATTTTCATTGGCTTAATTATCAAAACGTCCATCTCATAGTCTACCAAAACTAACCTAAAATAGGGCTGACGTCACCTTTAGTAGTATAGTGACACAACAACATTATATGTGAGCATATTTGTGATATTTAATGCATTGTGATAATTAAAGGATTGATTTAGTACATTGGATGCTAGTATCATTTTGTATTTATTGAAGAAGTAATATTTTAAGCCATAGCCTTTATTGCAATCATTGACTTCGTCAATAATTACATTTATTCATGCTCATGTGTATTTTATATTGATAATCATTGACAATTGAAGCACTAACCACTGTTTGCACATTTTAGTTTTATTATTGTCTTGTCTCGCAAACAGGTGCCTTTTCAGTGGAATACCTTCTCTTTGACTATCTTTCTTGGCAGTAATCTGTGAAGGGGAAAACCTACTTTCACCTTTGAACCTTAAACTTTTGATCTTTTTCCTTTCAACACCCCAGATTACTAGGTACGTCTCCCTTGGGATTAGCCACCCTGAATAGAAAGAGCCCCCCATCGAGGTGATAGTGGGTGGGGAAGCTCCTGTTATGCCAGTTTGACTCTTGCCTTCAAGCTACTTAACCTATCCTACAAACTGAGCGATAACAAGCCCAATAGGACGTCTTAGCGTTCCCTCCAAACTTGCCTTGTAGATCAGTATAATGTCTTTGAGCACTTGTCTGGGTAAAGGGGGTTTTATGCACATGTATAATAAAATTGATGATTAGATGTGATTGACATTTCTATGATCCCTGTGACTTTTGAGGCCATGGAGGGCGTATCTGTTGATGTTGCAGGGCCACACCCGATGGACAGGTGCCCCAATGGAAAGGTACCCTGATGGATAGGTACACATGGGGAGATGATTAGTTCAGACCTCCATGGGGATAAAATCCCACCAGATGGATGTTGAGACCCCAGCAGGGGGCGAAGACAGATCAAAGGATTGCACCAAAGAGAGAGGAGGATGTTTCACAAGGGGCAACCTGGCAGGGCTAGACCCAGGGGGTTGTGCCCTTTACATCATGATGTATGCCTTGGAAGGTCCATGACATCACCCATGTCATGCATGACATCATCTAATGTTTTGGGATGTTTTGGTGGCATTTTTGTGCCAAGTGGCATGTGTGGAAGGCTCCCGAGGCCCAAGGAGGCCCAACGCTTTGCTCTAGGAAGCCAAAGTTGCCCAAAAAGGGCCTATTGTCACCCTAAATGGGCATGACATCACCTTAGCAGCTTGATTTAGGGTTTATTTGTGACATTTAATGTAAAAATTGGATATTATTTGTAGCTAGCCATGTCAACCTTTTTGACCTAATTTTGGTCTTTGGTATTGTATAAATAAGGGGAAATTGCCTCTTATTTTTCATCATCTTTCACTCACACTTGTGAGGTCTGAAATTTCCCCCCTAATTAGGGTTTTATGACTGAAATTCAGTGCATTCTTGTTGAAGGAAGGCTATTCTTGGTGTTTTTTTGGCATTTTCTTGGTGGAAAGTTTACAACTAGGTGATGGGCTAGATTATTCTTGGTGAATGTAAGTAAAATTCTGCAATTCTTCTTTATTTTGAATGGTTATAGTATATTTACTTTTCATTTTGCTAAATATTATGAAATTTCTAGCTTAAAACACTAGGAGATTAAGCACATGTTATTGTCCTTATCTCAATTGTTATCCACCTACTAGATTGTGCCAAGGAGTCGTTTTTCTTGAAGCCATTGCTAAGGGTCTTGCCATTGCAACACCCTAGAACTTGTTGCTTCATATTAGCCATCTCTTGCTTCATCTTTGAGTTAAAGAGGGAGGAAAATATACTAAGGCCTAGGGTTACCTACACCTTAGTAGTCATTTTCCCCTAGGGTTTGATGGTTGAAGCCTTGGCTTACCAACACTTCATCCATCAACTCCTCTTGTATTTGTCTCTCCCATTATCATCCTATTTCTTCAAAATTTGCTGCCACTTTATTGACTCCATTTTCCCTAAGAAAGCACTAGTCTAAGACCTCCATTGATTTTTTGATCAAACAACATTCAAAACCTATTCTTTAAACAACCTACTAACACTTTCTAACCCTAGAGTAACTTGATATACTAACCTACTTGATGTTGTTATTAAAGTAAGTTACAACCATTTAATGCAGCATTAAAATCTCATAAAAGCAATCATAAAGGATGAATTATAGTTTTTCTTATGTGCTCCTATCAAATGCTAATGATATGACTTGAATGGTTAATGGTTTTTAGTCATTTTGAAGCTAACCTTAAGACATTTTATGTGAATTATTTCTCTATAAACATTGTTGTTATAAGATTTATGTTACTTCATTATATTCAACATATTGCTTTGTTTAAGAAAGTCAATGGTTTTATGAAGTGCTAACCAACAAGTTCTCTTGCAAACATATAGTTTTCTTGTTGCTTTGTTCTAGCAGGTACACTTCTGGCATATTATATCTTAATTGTTTATTTAACCAAACTTTTTGATTGGTGGTGACTTGTGAGAGGGGACCTTTTACCTAGCTACTTTCTTTTTTTCGTTCTCAAAACCCAAAGTCACTGGGGACGTCTCCCCTGGGCCTACCACCCTAAATAGAAAGAGACTTCCTATTGAGGTGACAGTGATAGGATTAGTCTCCCGTTTCGCCAATTTTTTTTCCATTTGCATCTTCTTCTATTAAAGTACAAATGTTGCGATAACATTTTGGCATCGTTGTTGGGGAACACTGAGTCAATCTTCCTCAAACGACACTTTTTCAGTTATCCTTCCCTCAAGGATGTTATCTTATAAGCTTACCTGGTGACTCCACTAACGGTGATTCCCTTACCTCTTTGATAATTTCAAGAAAATTTTTTGGCGACTTCATAAATGATGACTCGTAGTGGGCGTCAGTAAATACCCCCTTCTACTACTGTAATGTCTATTACCCCTACAAATCATGTTACCTATACAAATCCTCCTAAGTGGTCTCATAAACATCTTTTTGACTCTTTTGATCTAGCTAATACCCATGGAGGAATACATGATCTAACCAAGAAGGCTAACTCCTGGATACCTACGTTTTCAGGTGAAGGGGGATCACATGGTAATGCACATTGGACCAAGTTCTGTGAGGGTTTTGATTTTCATCAATATGGACAAGAACAACCTGATGTCTTTGTGAGACTCTTTGTAAGCTCACTCACCGGGAAGGCTAGGAAATGGATTGACACTCAACCAAGTGGGAGCTTCAAGACCCCTAAGGACCTAGAACATGCTTTCAAAGGGAGGTGGTGTAAACAAGAAAATGTACAATCCTTTTATTCCCAATACATCCAAATTTGCAGAGGATCTGACAAGAGCATTAGGGACTTCAATGATAGGTTCAATCTTCTCCTTAAAAAACTCCGACCCAAATTTAACTCAAAAAGTGCTATTCTCCAACATTACTTTGACTCCTTAGAGGAAACTTTGCAGTTCACCCTCAAGCATCGATTACTCTCAAGCTTAGATGAATCACAAGAATCTGCTTATCAAATTTAGGAAAACCTTAGGTTCAAGGAATCCATCCATCAGATTAACCTTTTGTACAAAAATGACTCATGGGAACCAAATAATGAGGGTGTTGTGGAATCTGAACCTAACCTTCTAGAGGTCCTTGGGGTGGAATCCAGTTCTTACCCTAGGAAGTGGAGCACACATTTCACCAACATACAAGATGTTCCCTTATTATCTCAAGAGAATGAACCCCCTGAGAAAGTAGAACCCATTCAAAACATCTTTTCAACACACAAGGATGAAGAGATTGAAGTTTCCCTTTCGTAAATTTACAAAGATGACCTTCTTGAAGAAGTTTCTCATTTTGTCCACTAGGTAGAAAGCATTGGACCAAGGTATGGGGAGACCACACCTTTTTATGTTACTCTCCGAGTCAATGACTCCCTCCTCCAGAACTATGTCTTTGACCCAAACTCTACAACCAACATTTTGACTGAGAAGGTCATGCATCAGTTGGGTCTAAGTGTATCACAACTAAACACACGAGGAGATTTTTCGAAGGGAATTATCTAGGATTTGAATGTTTATTTTGACTCTTTCCCTAATGCTCCTTTTACTATAGGCGTGTTGGTAATAGATGCTTTGAGAAATTGGGCACTACTACATATGACCAAATTTTCCATGGTTTTTCGTTGCTATTGCCACACATATCCGTTGCACTTTCCACGAAAGAAAAGACTATTTTTCGTGGAACTTTTTTCGTCGCTATATCCACACACCAGGTATTCATCGAAACAACGATGACATAAGGCCTCCACATGTCATCATCCTAAATATAGGTTTACCTTAATAATCGTGGCAATAGCGAGGAAACATCGTCACAATCATGATGAAAAAGCGTGCTAAAGTAAAAAATTCACCAACACCTTACGACGCAGATGCCATACTTACGACGAAAAAACGTCCCATGTTGCGAAGAAAAATCCTCGCAATAAAACATCTTGTCAGAGTAAAAAATCACCAACACCTTACGACGCAGATGTCATACGTGTGACGGAAAGACTTGGAAAGGTGCGACGAAAAATCTTGGCAATAGAGATGAAAAATCTTGGCAGAGTAAAAACTCATCAATGGCTTGCGATGAACTTGCATCGCTATTTCCACGCTTTCTGTAGTTTTTTTTTTTTTTTTAAATTGAATATAGCTTGATCATATATGCCTGAGGAATGAACCTGTGTATTTACGAGCCTGTTCATGGTGGTATGTAGTATCAATAAATCAAATATATAAAGTCCCTCTTTCGCGCTTGTGAACTCATTGCATTGATTTTTACGGGCTCCCTCCATATGAAGGCACCTAGGTTGGATTGTTCCTCCGAGGTCATGCCATCGAATATGGATATTCCCCAAACTCCAACCTTTATGTCTGAAAGGAACATGTATCTGCACTTGAATATAGCTAGTTTGAGGCTATGTTGATCATTCGGCCTACAAAGCAAAGGAATAATTATTGATCAAAGATAACCCTTCTTTCTATATTGCCAAGGTTAGGAGAGAATTCATGGGCCTATTATATGTTTTCTTATCAAGCTATTGAGACATGGGCACACAGGTAGAACCCATATATGTTACAATCAACCAATTCGATTGTGCTAGTATTGGAGCAAGAGTTGCAACAATGTCCAAAAGGTTCAAAATCTAGGTAATGGTCATGTAGTACTACTAGCATACCCTTGAAATGGGGGAAGGGAACGTCGAACAAAATCCAGGGTATATATGTTGGAAAATAATGGATTTTTTTTTAAAATTATAGTGGGTGGGTTGTATACTATTGAATAATCTCGTTCAAACCAAGTGTCCAATCTAACTTGAGAGGGAGTAGGATGTGGAATACTGAAGTGCAAGTGCAAGAAGCGAGAGGCCTAAAAAATAACTAATCCCCCTATCTCTATGAAAGTTCCTTCTCTTGTAGATGAGAGAGGAACCATCCAAAAACTTATCCAAGAATATCTCAAGACCCATAATATGTGCCATGAAACATCACCTTAAAAACCCTTAAAGAATGCTAAATTTGTCCAGAAGATTACACCTAGTTTTCATGGGTCTAATCCTCATCCATGAACAAGAAAGTCAGTCAAGAGAAAGTTCCCAACATGTGCATGAAAATCTATCTCGAAAAGAACAAAGAAACTCCAAGTAGTGAACCATGCTTATCTTGTATTAAAATAGATAAAATAATACAGAGATGCATTTCCATTATCTATAACCTACTTAAGAAGAATATTTTGCGAGAGAAGAAATTTGGTTATGCCTTGCATCGTCTAAATTCACATTACTGATTCAATTAGAAGCATTCTATGAAGTTCTATACTATATAACTAATATGCTATAGATTTCATGGGCCATCGTTCTTCATTTAATGAAAATGAAGTCTGCAAACAAATGCAATCCAATGAGGAAGTCAATACCTTCATTGATGAGGCAACCTGCACCATATATTCTTGTAGGATGAAACTGGACAAATTCAAGATCCTGGAAAAAAGGAAAATGCTTTGAGTCAAGTTGAAAATGGTATATTCAGTATTTATCATCTTTTCATCACAAGTATTAAAATTAAAAACATAATCATTGACCTTTAGAGGCAGTCTGACATGCACAACAATAGCACCTCCATCTCCAGTGCATGTATGAGCTGAAGTCGCGGAGAAATAAGCACGACCATAGCCCTGCAAAGATAGATTTCCATACTATAAGATGTGTAGGTTTTCCCGACTATGAGACTTTTGAACTCTAGTAATGTAAAAGGCATAATCCCTAGATGTAATCCATACTTTACTTACTATAATGGGATTGCATTACGAAGCTACTCATTTTTACTTTGTTATGGTGTATCTTGATGATGTTTAAATTTTTGTGATATTTGTGCATACATATTTTTTTGTTTGCTTAGATGCATCTGATTAAAGGTTAACAAATGGATTATACATTCCCACTATGTTACATTACTCTACACCTTAATTACTTGGAAACTATCAAACATGGCTCGTGTGAGACCTCCTTCCTTCGAAAGGTTGGATACATCGCTATACTATACTATTGTGGACCTTTTTTTTACACATTTTGTGGACCTTGGATCTATAAACAAGCCATCAACATTGTTTTGGTTGTCAATACCTTGACAAATGTAGAGTAGCAGAGATGTAGTGGAGGCCATCAAAATATGAGCCTCAAGATTATTTGGAAGTGTAGGTAC
Organism: Picea engelmannii; assembly: GCA_009831015.1. Taxonomy (NCBI): domain Eukaryota; kingdom Viridiplantae; phylum Streptophyta; class Pinopsida; order Pinales; family Pinaceae; genus Picea; species Picea engelmannii. The sequence goes on along the minus strand of ML809469.1, from coordinate 82,648 downwards.
ATGGGTATGTGTTCCAAGAAAGTGCATATGTAGGTGAGGTGATCTAGATTTTATGAGCATAACGAAATGAATATAGATTATTTACAGGTGCTTAACACAAAATAATAGAGATACTGTAAAATTGGTTTTCAATTCAATAAGAAAATAATGCGAAACTGTAAAATGCAGTGGAAACAAGCTTGCTGGAATGGTGGTGACTTATCTTCGAGGAGAGATGTGAAGGCTACGCTCATTTGCAAGAAGATCATTGCAATGAGGCTCTGAAGGAATTTTTACAATAAATAGGAATCGCAAAAACCCTAGACATCCAAAAACCTAACCCTAGGATATGAAGTGCCAAGAGTCATGTGGGCCCCATTTGGGTAAGTTAATACATCAACTTCCCAGGGTCGTAACTTTTGCATACGATCTCCGTTTTAGGCGTATGATAGCACGTTGGAAAGGTATCATTGAGGAGATTGATTTTGGGGGAAATATTGAAGGAAATTACATATTTCTCCCCATTTTCCCAAAAAACATCGTTTAGGGCCTCAAAACGGCTCCAGAAGTGAAAAACTGCTAAAAATAGTAAATTACCAAATAGCCAGAAAACTGTTTTGAGCCAGTTGGAAAAGGTGGGTGGCCACCGATATCCACCTGGATCAATCCTCACTCCTTAGGAATCAATGGTATCCATTGCGTTGAGTTCCCCCATTAGATGAGGAAATTTCTGCCGAATTTGACCTCGAGTGAGCCACTTGCCTTGGTGCAGGAGCTGCTCTGCTTTAACGATTCGATAAAGATGGATCCTTTGTTGTTGAGTGCCCTTGATCTGTGTGTCCACAATATGATCATTGGATTCCTGTTGTATGCATTCGGGTTTGAGCTCTATTGGTGTCAGTTGTTCTGTTACTTCTGAGGTGTCCAATAATGGTGGGAAATAAGGGCGAAGGAGATCCATGTTGAACACTGTGTGTAGTCCAAGGAAAGGAGGAATGTTGAACTCGAAAGAATTACCCCCCATGGCCTTGTTGATAGTTTATGGACCATAACAGAGTGGGTGAAGCTTCCGATGGGGTCCTGTAAGGTGTTCTTTCTGCAAGTGCAACCAAACTTTGTCACCCACTTGAAACTTATGTGGCACCCGATGTTGATTATGGTGGTGCTTGTACTTGTCATTGGACTTCTGTAGGATATCCTGAACCTGTTGGTGGATGTGCTGGATCCGCTCAATGAACCGGGTGGCTTTGTTAGCTTCAGTTGGAGCAGGAGATGAGTCGGTCGAGGTGACCGCAAGGGGAAGTGCAACATCTATGAAACCCGATGGTTGGAATCCCAACCCCACCTGAAAGGGGTTGTGGCCGGTTGAGCTATGCAGGGCTTGGTTGTAGCTATGATGGACATAGGTAAGGCTCTCATCCCATGTGCGAGGGTTCTTGGAATTATACATGTGAAGGATATGCACATTCATTTGATTTACGACCTTGGTTTGGCCATCTGTCTAGGGGTGGAAGGCCGTGGATTTGGTGAGATTGGTGTCCAGCAGTGACCAAAGGCTTGACCAGAATGTGCTGAGAAATCGAATGTCCCAATATGAGACAATGGTTTGTGGGATTCCAAAATGTACCCAGACTCGTTCAAAGAAGATCTTGGTAGTGGCCTCTGTCGTGATGCTCTTCTTACAGGCAACCAGAATCGCCATCTTAGAAAAACGATCAACAACCAAAAAAACATTGTCATTTCCCTGCTTGGTGAATGGGAGGCCCGACATGTAGTCCATTGAGATGGATTCCCATGGCCTGTTAGGTGTAGGAAGAAGGGTGTACAGGCACTTTTTCTTAGTGGTCGGTTTGGCAATAGCACAGACAATGCAGGACCTGATATACTTATTGACCTCCTGTCGAATTTTCGGCTAGTAGAAATGTTTTTGTAGCATCACCACTATATTTTTTATGCCAAAGTGTCCTACCACCCGACTGTAGTATGATTCCCAGATCATCTTTGCTCGGTCGCTTGATGGAACACAGATATGGCCCAAGCAACACAACAACCCGTCCTGAAGATGGAAATTATTGACAACTGCGTTTGTACCCAACATTTGGTAGGTGGTGGCAAAGTCCAGGTCTGTCTCGTAGAGTTGGGGCCATCCAGAGGTCTCATGTCCGTAAGAGTCTAGCACCGTGGTGAGTTCCGTGATTGGCGGTCTGTTGAGGAAATCAACGACACGATTGGTGCTTCCTGTTTTATACTTGATGTTGAGGTGGAATTGTTGCAATTATGTGGACCACTTTTGATGGCGGTCATTCTTCAATTTTCCTTGTGTCTGCATGAAATGTAGTGGCTTATGATCAGTGTGGATGATTGTCTCCTTCCCAAGAATGTAATGTCTCCACTGGCAGCAGGCTTGCACAATGGAGTACATTTCTTTCCCAAGAAGCTCCGAAGCTTAGTGAGTGTGGTTGGGGCTGGCCAGTCACATATGACTTGGATCTTGGCTTTATCCACATGTAAGCCATGTTGATCAATGATGTAGACCAGGTAATGGACCTTGTCCATGTCGAAGGATCATTTTTCCAAGTTGGCATATAGCTTGTGCTGCTGCAAGGTGTGCATAACCTGCTAAATATGCTACAAGTGTTCGGCCCAAGTCTTGCTGTAAATGAGAATGTCATCCAGATACACCACTACAAAAGTATTGGTGAATGGTCGCATGATATCATCCATCATCCTCATGAAAGTGGCTGGAGAATTTTTTAAACCAAAGGGCATGTCCAACCATTCAAAAAGGCCTTCCTTTGACTTGAAGGTGGTATTCCATACATCTGTCTGTTCTATCAGGACCTGGTGGTAGCCAGAATTCAGATCAATCTTACTGAAGTATTTGGCCCCCGTGAGTTGATCAAGAAGGTCATCGATTCGAGGAATCGGGTACCGGTTTCTGACTGTGATTTTATTTAGAGCTCAGTAATCAATGTAGAGTCGTCAGGTTCCATATTTCTTCTGTACCAGCATGATTGGGATCCCTCAAGGTGATGATCTGGGACGGATGTGCCCCTTGTGGATTAGTTCTTGGATCTGTCGCTTGATCTCCTCATTCTCTAATAGAGAGAAACGATAGACTAGCCCATTGGGCAGCGGTGCATCGGGGGTCAGATTAATGGGGTTCTTGACCTGGAAGTGCAGAGGTACCCCGGTAGGTGAGGAGAAGATATCTGAGTATTCTTCCATGACCTTATCTACTTGCTTCTGCTGTGTGGAGAGATCGATTGCAGAGACCCTGTATGTGGCTGTGATCTTTCAATTATTCTGATTGCAAATCATGAAGAAGACAAAATTCCCTGTCTGAGAGATGACCTTCATGCATTACTTAGCATAGATCAAGGAAATAGCACTAGGTGGGACTGCCTCGGGTATCATGTACAATTTCCTGTTCAAAGTAATAATAAAACTACAAGGCCTAGACTCATATACAACATGACGTTTCCATAAATAAGGTTGGCTCAAAATAACATCACAAACTTCAAGAGTAGCAACATCACACAATACCTTGTCTTTGAAGGGCTTGATGTCGTACGAAATTCGACACTGTTGGATGAAATAAAGATCACTTCCTTGGTGGATCCATCCAATGGTGTAGGGTTGTGGGTGGGGCATTCTCGGTAGGGCCAGTCGCTTGATGACCTCTGCTGAGATGAGGTTCTTTTGACTACTGCTATCAATGATGAAGTGTAGTGGGGTGCCTTTTACCCACATATCTGAATGGAAGAGGTGATCTCCTTCTTTTGGCTCATCTGGTTCACCAGGATGGAGCTTGGTGGTAGCAACAGTGGCACTGGGTTCCGCATCAATGATCTGTCTTCCCCTTTCTGTTTTTGGCTTAGAGTTAGAACCCGCATCTGATTCAAAGGCTTTCACTTCGGCCACCAACGACTTCTTTGAGCGACAATCAAAAGTGTTATTCCAAGGGCTCTTATGGAAGTCGCACCACTTCATGGTATCTTTCTTTGTCTTTCTAGTGTCCTTCTTTTCTTGCGGCTTGGACTGATTGTCCTGATAATGCCCATCTTTGCTCTGTCCTTTGTTCCGTGGGTTGGGGCCGCCCTTTCCTAGATTTTGTTGTGAGGGGTTCCCATGCCCAAATTGTCGCGTCTTTTGTTTGAGCTTCTGCTCGATTTTGACAACATATCTATAGGCCACGCCCAAGGATGAGATGTATAGAAATTCCATTTCGGTCTGGATGTATCTATGCAAGGAATCGTGATACTTGAGAACCAGATGTCGCTCCGAATATTTGATACCCAGATTGGTGCGTAAGGTATGGAAGATATTTGTGAAATTTGGCACTGCTTGGTCTCTTTCTTGCTGCAGTGTGGTCCATTTGGTATACAAGTCGTCATAACTTCCAATAGGGTAGTATTGTTCCTTAATAGCATCCCTAAAGGATTCATAGGTGGTTGTGACTGTAAATAATGAGGGTTCATCTATTTCATTTTTCTCACAGAAAGTTTCCCACCAATCTTTGACATGGGGAACGACTTTGAGGAGTGCAAAACTAATCTTTTCTCTATTCGAAAAGTTATGGACAAAAAATACCCTTCTAGTAGATTCAACCACTTGTCTACAACATCTGCTTCTATATGACCTTCAAATATAGGAATGTCAAAGTTTATTTGTACCTTGAAGGGTGCGACGCCTCCGTTCGAAAACGATGCGTCGCCTGTTGGTAGCCGCCAAAGTATTTGCACGAAACTATCCATCATCTCGTTCCTCTGTTGCGCGAGGGATTCCTCAATCAAAATTTTGAAAGGATCTCCTATCTTGTCATATTTATTTTCTCTTGTCATGAGAGGTAGCTTGGGCGTGCAAGATATTTTTTCCTCAAGAGAAACAAGCTCGAGACCTAACTCTTTGTGCTCCGACCTCGTTGGGGACATGTATTAAGATGATAAGGAGCAGGCCGCTCTGATACCACTGATCCAGATTTTATGAGAAAAAATAAATAAATACAGATTATTAACAGGTGCTTAACACAAAATAACAGAGATACAATAAAACTGTAAAATAAGAAAATAAGGTGAAAATAAGAAAATAAGGTGAAATTGTAAAATGCAGTGGAAACAAACTTGCTGGAATGGTGGCGGCTTATCTCTGAGGAGAGATGTGACAGATGCGCTCATTCGCAAGAAGATCATTACAATGAGGCTCTAAAGGAATTTTTACAATAAACAGGAATTCCAAAAACCCTAGACATCCAAAAACCTAACCCTAGGAGATGAAGCGCCAAAATTCATGTGGGCCCCGTTTGGGTAAGTTAATACATCAACTTCTCGGGGTCGTAACTTTTGCATACGATTTCCGTTTTAGGCGTATGATACCCCATTGGAAAGGTATCGTCGAGGAGATTTATTTTGGGGGAAATATTTAAGGAACTTCCATATTTCTCCCCATTTTCCCAAAAATCATCGTTTAGGGCTTCAAAACGGCTCCAGAAGTGAAAAACTGCTAAAAATAGTAAATTACCAAAATTGCCAAAAAACTGTTTTGAGCTAGTTGGAAAAGATGGGTGGCCATCGATATCCACCTGGATCATGAGGTTTTATCAATATATAAGTAGAAGCACTTGTTTGTGCGTTTACATGAGACTTTTTGGGCAAATTTTCAAGCAAATCTACATGAATAGTTGGAAATATTTGTAGAGAAGCAATATTATCATTTTTTTCATAGCTAAGAATTGGGTGGACTGGTAATAATTTGTTAAATATCTCATTTTATGACCATAATTTGACCTCGAGTGATTCAATTTTGGTTAAAAGTCTTCGTTGAATGTTATGCTTTGGAATTCATGGTGGAATGTGATCAATCTTTGACCAAAGTACTAGAATATTTCAAGCAAGGACCACACATAAGATTGATTGAGTAACTGCATGTGCAGTTGAAGATGGTAATGGTGGAACAAGGTATTCTCCCAAGCCTCATTTAGATGGAAGTGTAACCCCAACATGGGAGGTGAAAAGACTTGATGGAGGATTTGGAAGCTCAAGTTGCTTGAAATATTGATAATGGTGGATGCAAAGAATGTTAAAATTGAACAACAAACATAGCATTAAAATTTCACAAAGATGAAGTACGAGCAATAAAGTATTGTTGATTAAAAGAGATTAAACAGAAGATCAAATAAACTATAAGTGAGTACGACCATGCTTCCAAGATGCAATGAGCCAATTATTCATGATCGAGGACATCCAGGATAAGGAGTGGATTATTGATGGCTTGTTACCTTAGCATTGTTATAATAAAAACTAATTACATGAAAAAAAATATTAGAATTTTCAATGTGTCTTGATTCCATTAAGAGAATTATTGAATCATCCATTCTAGGGTTGTCTCGGGGATTGGATCAATTTTAATACAAGTTAATATCATTTTCTGAGAAAATTTAGGAGCTAGAAAAAGTAATGTACAATAGTAGGGAGGAAGTATGGTGTACAATCTATAATATAGAAGGTCATATATAGATCAATTTCCCGATGGTTCCAAGATATACTATTGTTGTGGATAACCCATTTGTAAGAAAGTTGGATGTTGGGATTCGTGAGATATTCTAAAAAAAAAAGTATGATATCCACCATTTCTTATTGCTATAAAAATTTAGTAATATTGTAGCATTGTGAATTGAAACTTATCTTAGGTAAACATTAATGATACAAAGGATTTTTGTGCAATATCTACACTAATGGAAAGGTTTGAGAAGAACTT
>ML809469.1:23337-43473 GCA_009831015.1 Picea engelmannii | reverse complement strand
TTTTCCCTCTTCTTAAAATACTTCTTCGGAAAATATTTTTCTTAACATTTCACATGAATTTCCATAGAATATACTAACTAGATCCAAAAACCAATGACATAAGTATTTTGAAATATGGTATTGCACATATAATATATTATCAATGAAAAAACAAGCTACATGAAATTTCATTTGAAAAAAAAATTACAAGTTAAATGAGTACATAAATAAAAAAACATACTAACCTTGCAAGTTCAAAATCTGAGCTATTTAGATTGAGAATTGGATTTGTTCAACCAGTGGGTGACAGAAAAAATAAACAGCTCAAACAAAATCCACGAACAGTGTCACAACTATAGAAAATGTGTCGCAAAGTCTCTTAAAGTCAGGTATATATAGATCGACTATCATCGATATAGCGACGAAAATGCCTGAGTTGACCCGCAAAAAGTCAATTAGCCATTGCAAGTCACATGTGTTAGCAGATGCATTTTGAGGTATGCAATAATCGTCGCTATAACGAAAAAAATCCCGCCCAATTTCAAATAAAAATGAAAAAAGTGGAAACGTGGAAAAATTTATTGGAATAATCTGCCCATGTGTACTAGTGGGGGTATCATATTCCACAAGGACCTTGTAGAATACTTCGTTGGGAATTTCCAAAACCAAGGATTTGAAGTGGTCATACCTCACCCTGAAGGAGGATTCTTCACCTTGCACAAAGAACCCCTTATATGATCCTTATTTGAAACCCCTCGTGAACCAGATGATCAACTCCTATGTATTAACACTGGCATTGATAATTGGTTCATCCAAGAAGCAAGTTCGGGCGGTGGGACTGCCAAAACACCTGAAGGATTATTGAATTTAGATTTTGATGGATCTCATTCAAGTTCTGGGTTAGGGGTAGGTATCGTCTTGACATCCCCTTCCCAAGAAACCTTCTATTACTCTTATAGATTTGAGTATCACTGTACAAACAACATTGCTAAATATGAATCTTTGATCCTAGGTATCAACTTGGAAATAGATAAAGGTGTCACACACTTAAGGGTGATAGGGGACTCAGACCTCATAGTGTCACAAGTGTTACTAGACTTTTCTACCAAGAATGAAAATCTGAAGAGGTACTGTGACTTTGCACGATCCATTGCAAAATCTTTTGAGATGGTGACAATCAAAGTCATTCCCCAAGAAGAGAACCATGTGGTAGATGCCTTGGCTGTGTCTTCTTCTACCTTACAACCTTGTGATGGTCCACTCTGAGACCTATGAAAAATGAAGTCTTGTTTAGGCCTTTTATCTTTGATAACTTGGAACACTAGCAAGTCTTTGAAGATGATGACCAGATCATTAGGTTTATGGAAAATAGTAAAGAATTCACTGATTCACAAGTAAACTTCCTGGATGATTCCATGGATTTGGATGTGGTTAACCTTCAAAATAACACTTTTCCCAAAGGATGTGTCCCTTTAGAACACCTCTTTGACAAACACGTTGTTTTCAAGGGAAAGAATCCCAACAAACAAATAGATGAATCTTTAGAATTTAACATTGGTACAGAGATGGATCCAAGAATGGTCAAAATAGGGAAAGGAAATACTGAGAAGGAAAGGATGGAAATTCTAGACCTCATAAGAGAATTCAAAGACACTTTCTCCTGGAATCATGATGAATTAAAATCTTATAGGGGTGATGTCATCCAACATGCTATACCTTTGACAGAAGGAGACAACCCATTCTGAAAAAAACTAAGACACATCAACCCGAAGTTGGCAAACCAAATACAAAAGGAAATCCAAAAGATGGTTGATGCTGGTATCATAGCCTCCATAAGGTACTCATCATGGATGTCAAATTTGGAAGTTGTCTGAAAGAAAAATGGTGATATGCATTTGTGTGTTGATTTCCGAAACCTTAACCAATTATCCTTGAAGGACAACTATCCCCTCCCAAATATGGAACATTTGTTACAAAGGGTTACATGGGCAAGGATGATGTGCATGTTGGATGGATTTTTTGGGTACAACCAAGTCTTTCTTAAAAGAGAAGATCAGCTTAAAATGAAATTTACCACACCATGAGGAACATTTATGTATTTGAGAATGTTGTTTGGCCTTATGAACTCCCGTGCTAACTTTCAAAGAGCAATGGATTTTTCCTTTAGGGATCTCATTCAAAAAATCATAGAGATTTACCAAGATGATCTCACAGTTGTATCAAAGGAGAGGAAATACCACATGTCACACCTCATAATTTTTTTTGAACGATGTAGGAAATATGGCATCTCCTTGAACCCTGAGAAATATGTCTTCGGGATAGATGAAGGGAAAATATTAGGTCACATAGCCTCGAAAGGGGGAATATCCATAGACCATGAACAGGTTCAATCTATTAAGGATGTATGTCCCCCAGCCAATAAGAAGTCCTTGCAATCCTTCTTCGGAAAAATAAATTTCATTCGAATATTTGTCCCAAACTTTGACGAAAGGATAAAACCCATGAGTACTTTACTAAAGAAGGACACTGTGTTTAAATGGGATGATAAAGCCATCAAATATTTTGAAGACATAAAAGACACTATCTCCCAAGACCCAGTCTTGATCAGCCCAGATTATTCACGAGATTTCATAATATTCTCTTTTGCCTCCCAGGATACCATTGCAGGCATCTTAGTGCAAATGGACGCTGACGATTATGAACACCCTATAGTCTTCATGAATAAAGTCCTTAGGGATTCATAGTTGAATTATTCTATTACTGAGAAGCAAGCGTATTCCTTAGCGAAATCCCTCAAGCACTTTAGAAACTACGTGGGTTACAACAAAATCAAAGCTTATGTCCCTTACCCAACAGTGAAGGATGTTTTATCACAACAAAATTGTATGGGTACTAGGGGCAAGTGGGTCTCCAAAATCCAAGAGTATAAATTAGAGATAAAACCCACCAAGATTATAAAGGGACAGGGTCTGGCCCATATGCTGACTAAGAGCAACCAAGAGGCCATACAAATGGGAGAAAGTGAACAGATAAACATGGTAGTCAGTGAATTAGAGCACGACGAGTGTTATTCCGATATTATCTACTACCTTAATAATTTATCATGCCCAGATCACCTAGTGGACTACAAAAGAAGGGATTTGAGGCTTAAGGCTATGAAATACTGCCTAACTGAAAAATGTCCTTGGTTGGAAGGATCTTGATGGAGTTCTCCTTAGATGTGTCAACCGAGAAGAAGCTGAGAAGATGTTAAGGGAATTACACTCTGGATTTTGTAGTGGACATTTCGCAACTTGTACTACTTCCCACAAGATCCTGAGAGTTGGATACTATTGGCCAACACTATTTTCTAATACTCATCGATATGTCCGATCTTGCCAGCCTTTCCAATACTTCTCTAGTAAACCAAAACTCCCAGCACAACCTCTAAAACCCATAGTGGTAGAATCTCTGTTTCAACAATGTGGGTTAGATTTCATTGGATAATTTAAGGACAATTCCAGTAATGGCTATCGTTGGATCCTAACAACCATAGATTATTTTACTAGATGGGTAGAGTCTATCCCCACAAAGAAGGCCACTGAGGAAGTAGTCATGAACCTTTTGGAGGAACAAATCATAACTAGGTTTGGTGTCCCATCCAAGATTACTACAGACAATTCCAAGGCATTCATCTCCCATACACTAGCATATTTTGTTTCAAGTACGACATTGTCCTATCTCATTCCTCCAACTACTATCTGCAGGGAAATAGATTAGCAGAATCTAGCAATAAGAACCTAGCAATAAGAACCTTATGAATATTATCAAGACAATCGTAGAGGAAAACAAGAGGTCTTGCCAAATAGAAAAATTAAATATGCCTTGTGCAAAGATCGAATAACAACAAAGACCTCAATAAGAAGAACGCCTTTTGAGCTGGTGTATGGATTAGAAGAGAAAATTCATGTAAACCTCCAAATCCCCATCCTCCGTTTTTCTTAGTAATATGGTACTGATAGAGAAGCGATCCAAGGGCGAATTAACCAATTAATAGAGTTGGATGAGTCTAGAAGAACCTCCCTAAGCCAAATGGCAAGAAACCATGAAAAGATGAAGAACACCTTCGATCACAAGGAAAAAGAGAGAGATTTCACTGAGGGGAACCTGGTGTTGTTATAGGATAAGAGAAGGGAGAAACTTGGTATGCACAAGAAGTTGGATGGACTATGGACAGGTCTTTACATGATTATGAGTCCTGCAGGGACAAACTCTTTCAACCTAGGGACCATGGAGGGAGAAGCTATGAAGTTACCAGTAAACGCTTCACACATCAAGTGTTACTACCCGCCAGCAACATGATAGGTAAGTGAAATTAAGTAGGCATTTGCATTCATTGTATATACCATTTGCATTTCATGCTAGAGTAGTTTCTATTCACATTTGTACATATGCTTGTTTTCACATTTTGTATTATATATATATGAGCCAGGGGTGATATCACCACCCCAAATGATTGTTGACAACCTTATGTTGAGATCAAGCAGGTCACAGGTTATGCCAGAGATGTTGAAGTTCTCATGCGCTCTACAGTGAGCACATGTCCCCTATTTGGAGCCAGATGTTATCCCCTAACCTAGGTATAACTAAGGAGATTATGTCTCGAGGCCCATAGGTCCTAGACATGGAGTACCGAGAGCCAAATCGACTTGAGCATGGCCCTGGAAGACCCATCCTTTCATTCTTCAGTGCCTCCACTTTTTCAGCAACAACATCATCCATCACCTCGGTCTGGTCCTACAACAGAGACGGATCTTTCTCCATGAGGTAATGAGTCTAGGTATCATGGTATGTGTCACTTTGATCCTCAAAACCTTTGAATATGTGCATTTAATTCTTTTTGCTTCTAACGTGTGCATTTAACACTTGACCACACTTGGGGGGAGTGACAGGATGCCCTAGTAAGCTGGTACCCATAGGGATTGATTTTCCATTGGGGGGATTCATGAAAGGCCATCGTTCGCTCCCACCATACTTACCACTTTTCATCTTTTTCCCGCTCATACATCCCATTACACTGGTTCATGCATTGGGGTGGCCAAATATCTAAGGGTTGTACCTTGCCTTATGGGAAGAAGGGGCTAAAGTCCCAGAGGGTAAAAGTAGCCGGCAAAAGATAAAATCCAAAAGAATGAAACCTTGAGATGCTTCACCCAAGGATCCCCGAGAAAGCAATAAAAAACTTCTCAGCAAGAAACAGAGGGACCCATAAAAAACAACAAAACAAGACCTAGTTAGAGGATAGGGGGTCTCATCACGAGCCAACCTATTAGGTCTATGGGAATGTAGCGGTATGACACTACCAACAACTGGTGACCACGCTAGGGTAGTGGCTCTTGGTGGAATATCCAAGAGAAAGGGGGTCTCATCATGAGCCAACCTTCTCATTTCCGTGAAATGCTTGTGGGTAACATTGCCACCACTAGTCACCACGCCAGGGCAGTGTCCCCTAACTAGCCTCTTGAAAGAAAAAGAAGTAAGAATAAACTATAAAAGGAATGAATGGGCTTGGAAACATTTGCATCCATGACAGGTGAAACTCACCCTCTTCAGAGGCACCCACATGTAAGCCATACATTTCTGTTCTATCACTACACCCCTTGCCCAAACATCCTTTACCACCTCATCCAATCACATGGCCTAGGTTTGAATCCTCCTTGAAACATCCCACATCCAATGAGCATTAGCCTAATAGGACGTCCTAGATTTCCCTCCAAACTTGGCTTGTAGATTAGTTAATGTCTTTGAGCACTTGTCCGGGTAAAGGGGATTTTATGCACATGTTTAATAAATTTGATGATTAGATATGATTGACATTGCTATGATCCCTGTGACTTATGAGCCCGCGAAGGGTGTATCTGTTGATGTTGCAGGGCCACACCCGATGGATAGGTACACATGGGGAGATGATTAGTTCGAACCTCCATGGGGCTAAAATCCCACCAGATGGATGTTGAGACCCCAGCATGGGGCAGAGATAGATCAGAGGATTGCACTAGAGGGAGAAGCAGATGTTTCACCAGGGGCAGCCTAGTAGGCCTAGACCCAAGGGGGTTGTGTCCTTTCCATCATGATGTAGGCCTTAGAAGGCCCACGACATCACCCAGGTCACCCATGACATCATCCAACGTTTTGGGATGTTTTGGAGGCAGTTGTGTGCCAAGTGGCACGTACGGCAAGCTCTTGAGGCCCAAGGAGGCCCAATGTTTTTCTACAGGAAGCCAACGTTGCCCAAAAAGGGCCTAAATTCACCCTAAAGGGGCATGATGTCACCTTAGCAGCTTGATTTAGGGTTTGTTTGTGACATTTAATGTAAAAACTGGATATTATTTGTAATTGGCCATGTCGGCCTTTTTGACCTAATTTTGGTCTTTGGTATTGTATAAATAAGGGGAAATTGCCTCTTATTTTTCATCATCTTTAACTCACACTTGTGAGGTTGCCCTAATTAGGGTTTTATGACTAAAATTTAATGCGCACTTGTTGAAGGAATGTTATTCTTGGTGTGTTTTGGCATTTTCTTGGTGGGAAGTTTACAACTAGGTGATGTGCTAGATTATTCTTGGTGAATGTAAGTAAAATTCTGCAATTCTTCTTTCTTTTGAATGGTTATAGTATCTTTGCTTTTCATTTTGATAAAGATTATGAAATTGCTAGCTTAAAACCCTAGGAGAAACATGTTATCATCCTTATGTCAATTGTTATCCACCTACTAGATTGTGCCAATAAGTCATTTTTCTTGAAGCCATTGCTAAGGGTCTTGCCATTGCAACACCCTAGCACTTGTTGCTTCATATTAGCTGTCACTTGCTTTATCTTTGAGTTAAAGAGGGAGGCAAATCTACTAAGGCCTAGGGTTACCTACACCTTAGTAGTCATTTTCCCCTAGGGTTTGATGGCTGAAGCCTTGGCTTACCAACACTTCATCCATCAACTCCTCTTGTCTTTGTCTCTCACATTATCATCCTATTTATTCAACATTTGTTGCCACTTTATTGACTCCATTTGCCCTAAGAAAGCACTAGTTTAAGACCTCCATTGATTTTTTGATCAAACAACCTCAAAACCTATTCTTCAAACAACCTACTAACACTTTCTAACACTAGAATAGTTTGATCTACTAACCTACTTCTTATTGTTATTAATGTAAGTTGCATCCATTTAATGCAGCATTAAAAGCTCATAAAAGCAATCATAGAGGCTGAATTATAGTTTGTCTTATGTGCTCCTATCAAATGCTAATGATATGACTTCAATGGTTAATGGTTTTTAGTCATTTTGAAGCTAGCCTTAAGACATTTTATGTGAAGTATTGCTTTATAACACTTTCTAACACTAGAATAGCTTGATCTACTAACCTACTTGTTGTTTTTATTAATGTAAGTTGCATTTATTTTAATGCAACATTAAAAGCTCATAAAAGAAATCATAAAGGCTGAATTATAATTTGTCTTATGTGCTCCTATCAAATGCTAATGATATGACTTCAATGGTTAATGGTTTTTAGTCATTTTGAAGCTAGCCTTAAGACATTTTATGTGAAGTATTTCTCTATAAAAATTGGTGTTATAAGATTTATGTTTATTTCATTATATTCAACATATTGATTTGTTTAAGAAAGTCAATGGTTTTATGAAGTGCTAACCAACAAATGCTCTTACAAACATATAGTTTTCTTGTTGCTTTGTTCCAGGCGGGTACACTTCTGACATATGATATCTTAATTGGTTATTTAACCGGACTTTATGATCGGTGGTGCCTTGTGAGAGTGGACCTTTTACCTAGCTACTTTCCCTTTGCTTTCTCAAAACCCCAGGTCACCGGGGACGTCTCCCCTGGGCCTACCACCCTAAATAGAAAGAGACTTCCTATTGAGGTGACAGTGATAGGATTAGTCTCCCATTTCGCCAATTTGCTTTCCATTTGCCTCTTGTTCTATCAAAGTACAAATTGTGTGATAAGAGGATGAAAGAATCTACCATCTTTGTGACACTAAGAGGGTTGAAGATGAAACACACTTCCTCTTAGTATACCCAAATTAGATCACAATTTAAAAATATTAGTCATAATACAAACCTCCCTAATCTCTTAAGTCTATGGTGATCTTGAAATTCTTTTTGAGCATAGAAATACAATTCTAAAGAAATCTAAGTAATCTCTTACATTCTTAAGGTAGACCAATTGAACTTAATCATCATCATCATCTCATCATAATGATTTATTAATTGTAAATAATGTTTTATTAATTATGGGATGAATATATTTTTTTATTTGATTTTTTTTATTATATTAGTTAGGTTAGATATTTGTGTTTGAAACAAGAATATATTCCTATAAAATCTGATCTCTTTTTGTATTTTCCAATTTTTTTAAAAATAATAAAAATTTAAAAACCTTAAAATTTTATATAAATTTAATAAAAAATATCTTGTAAATTTGAAAAATGAAAATTACAAAATCTAAATATTTTTGAGGTTTTTTTTGTATGATGAGTGGTTTTAAAATTCTCAATTTAAATTGATTTTTAGAGTAATTTTAAAATTCTCAATTTAAATTGATTTTTAGAGTGATTTTAAAGGAATTTAAATGAAGAAATTATAATAAAACCAAAACCTTCATTAATAATATAATTTATTTTTTTGTTTGGTTTATAATGTTTGTATTCTTATCCTCGGATGGGGTGACACGTGTTGATGCCTCGCCACATGGCTCAACATCGAGCCATAGCTTAAATGTTGATGGCCGCCACCCATCCTCTCTGCATATACGATGGTAGTCGGCCATTACAGCTGCTATACGGAGGAGGGACTCCTCCCTCGCGCGAAAGCTCTCGCTCAGACCGCACTCAATATGATAGGGTTTATGGGTAGCCAGGCGAATCCGTCATTTGGTAATTCGAAAATTCGAGTGCCTGGACAGAGCTGGTTCACTCTCGTTTTGGACCTCCCCACCGGTTGGGAGCTCTGGTGCAACTCTAGTTCCCTGTCGTCTTGGCTCACTTTCATTTCGGTGCATTCTCTCTATATTTTTATCCACCCCTCAGCAACAATGACTAGGAAGCGAGGCAGGCCTCGCTGAGGCTCGACCTGGTACACCCACAAAGAGCAAAGGCAAAGGAGGAAGAACCTAGAGCGCGCTCTGTCGATGGCGACTTCCATTCTTTGGCAGAGGGCACGCGCTGACCAATTGGCACTACACGCCATTATCGTTGAGCCTGGGACAGAGCATAGCATTCATACCATGGCAGTTGAGCCTGGAAGCAGTCTAGAGGGAGGCGCTGTGGACGAGTTTCCAACCTGCTATGTTGACGAAACGTCGTACCTAGAGGAATTAGTGACCACCCTGGAACCCTAAGCCATGGCGCCAGATTTACAGGCTGGTAGCGGTCCTAAAGACAAGACGGAAAACGAATTCCCTGTTTGTATCGTTGAAGCGATACCATGGATGGGTGACTACAACCCCACCAGCCATGCTGAGAAGGCAAGGAACGAGGACGAGGCTCGGGACAATGATTTCGCAGAAAGGAATGTGGACGAGACCAGAGCAGGAATGAAGGAGGATGCGGCCGGTGCAGGACTGAATGTGATCGAGGCCAGAGCTGGGATGAACGTAGAAGTGGGGAACAAAATCTTCGACGACGTAGGTAATCATGACTTGCATGGTCCACTCCTCCGTGCAGAGCATCTGGCTCTGGTGTTCGAACTTCGAGGCCACATGGCAGACTAGGAGCACAGAGCCCTTCTCATGGGACAACGTCTGGACTTTCTCCTTGATGCGTACTCCAATGCTCCAGCAAAGAGGAAATGTTCATTCTGTGCACAACCGTTCGCCATCCCAGCCAGGTCCACGTGGCAGACAGGTAAGGGCGACAGGTCACCGGGTATCTAAGTTCTCCTATGCTAGTTTGTTTTATGTTTAATCATGCTGTTGCTACATGTAAACTTAAACTATGGCCATCTATCCTAGTTTCCTTCGGGCAGGACAGAGGGCAAAACAATTTTCCAAACTATGCTAGTTTCCAGTAAAACGACAACATTTTTGGTGGCTCAGAATGACTATATCTCTGTGTATTTTGTCAATGTTTCTCTGATAACTTAATATAGTAGGTACTATCTTTTTTACTTATATAAAAAAAAAAATGTTTGTATTCTTATAAAGATAAGTTTAAATATTTGATTGGTTCTGAAAACTTTTAATCCATTTAAATTATATAATCTTAATAATTAATATTTACAATTCCAACATTTCACCTAAATTTTTGATAAGATTTTGAAAAACAATTAATATTTTCAATTTCAACATTTCACCTAAATTTCTAATAAGATTTTGAAAAAGAACTTATTTTTTTGCAAAAAGAATGATTTTTTAAAGCAATTTGGAAAAGTGTGTCTTAATTTAACGCTCAAGGATTATTACCATGATCGGTATTGGGGTCCACGATAACCACAACCTGCCCGCATCAAGCGTATGAGTCCTTGAGAAAAACTGTCATCCGTTTGAATGTTGGTATGTTTTCAACGTTCCGGGACATGAGTGTAAAATATGCACTTGAAGTTTGTGTTTGATCGATTATTTAATGTGTTTTTGGACATTGACAATTTTGATAGTGTATACTTTTTCTATTTGATGAAGATTTATTGGTCTTTTTACATTTTATGATAATGATGCTGAATGTGATATGAAACTATGATTTATTATACTTTTTCTATTTAATTAAGATTTATGGTTATTTTTACATTTTATGATAATGATGATGAATGTGATATGAAAGTATGATTTATTAAATTTGAGAAAAAAATAAAAATGTGTTTATTTTTTTTATTAGAAAAGATTTAAGAATTTTATTTTTTTTAATTTTATTATTTTGATGAGTTAATATTTTAAAAGAAAGTGCTTTTCATTTTACATTTTCTTAATATTTAATGCATGTAAAGATTGTAAGAATTTATTTTTATTTTAATCATGTTGATTCTTTCTTTAAGTTAATTATAATATCAAAATGTTTTTGATCTTTTAGATTAGGATTAATGACCTTTTTATTATTTTTTCTTCCTTGAAGGTCACAGGTTCAAATCCAAAGGGGGGTAGGGTATGTATACCTTCGTAGAATTTAGGAGTCAAATCGTTGCGTGGAGGGGGTCCTTTGTCACACAAACAACGAGGTCCCATACACCAATTTGGTGCCTGGCTTGGCTGTGACCTTAAAAATAGATTGTTGTTATTATTGTTAATATCTTAATTTTCTCCCCTCGAATGGGGTGATATGGATGAGATCAAGGGAGCTCTTGATGACCCATCCTCTGCCCAGTTCTCAACGATACATATGGAAACCTCTCCTAGTGTTCTTGCTCGATGACGAGTTATGTTAGAAGGTGCTAAAATATTGTTGAAGCTCTTTGTTCCATTGTTGGTCATTCTCCCCGTACTGCACTAGATTTGGAAGGAATACTTGTTAGTCATGGCAATGAAGGCTCACCACAATGGAACTATATGAACCCAGGTTGTCATTGTTAGGCCTCTTGAACTTAGGCAGCTTCATCCATGGTCGAGTTTTTCATTCCTTTTGTTTCTGCCTCTAGTAATGTTGCACTCACATTACCCTGTAACCCATCCTATGTCTTTTGGTGCTCCCTTTGGTTTCCTTTCTGTTCCCCAGTTCTCCCCCTCTATTTCCTTGGTTCTTTGGTTCCTTTTGATGGTCCAAGGAACCTCCTCTTGTCGTACCTGGGGCCGTCATGGCATACCTATTGTATCTAGGCCACAGTTGGATGTTGATGAGTCAACATCAATCTTCAATGCTACAACTCCATCAGTTGTTCATGCAGATATTGAATTGGGTGAAGCAATACCTGACTTCGCGAGCATTTTATTGAGGATGCAATCCTAGATGCAGTCATATGTTCATGGGTACCTGACACTGGTTCTTCTCGCACCAGAGAAATCAAATACTTCAAGGCGGTCAATTTATATTGGCAAGTCAAGTCTCTCATGGGTAAAGTGTTGGTTGAATGGAACGAGGCCTACAATGGGATTTTGCTTCAGTTAGATGATGTCCAACTACAGATCAAGCTAGTCGACCACAAACTTAACCTGCTCGTTGAGAAACTTGCCGGCCTGGAATTCTCCATGCTCAACATCGTGCAGCCCCAGATTCCTGTTGTTGAAGATAATAATCTTCATGTTTAATTTTTTGCATGATAGGCTTGCTATTTTTTTGTGTTTTTTATTTACAGAGGTAGCATGACTTTTGCCTGCCCTCTACCAAGATATCAGACGGTGGAACAACACTATTTTGGCTTTTTCTATCTAGGTTTTTTTTACAGTTTATTATGCTATGTAATCTAAAGACTCACATGCCACTCCAGACAATACAAACAGACAAACCACTTTTATGTTACTAGTCTAGTCTTCCCAATGGTAGGAAAACAACAATATCCATGTAATGTTTCTTTTTCCTAATTAATATGAATCTTCCAGAAAGCTTACAAAAAAAATATCTTAAATTTCTCTTATCCTTTAATTATTTATAACAACACAATTCTTGCCAAATTGAGATGTGATAGTATTTTTAATGGTATCAATATTTTCCAAAGTGATAT
This sequence comes from Picea engelmannii, assembly GCA_009831015.1. Taxonomy (NCBI): domain Eukaryota; kingdom Viridiplantae; phylum Streptophyta; class Pinopsida; order Pinales; family Pinaceae; genus Picea; species Picea engelmannii. The sequence goes on along the minus strand of ML809469.1, from coordinate 30,856 downwards.
CCTCCTTTATTCTCCAGTAATTTAATCAAAATTTGACATCTTTATGCCAACCCCTATTAAGTATAGGTTGCTTTGACTAGAGTTTGAATCAATCTTATCAAGCTTCTTGTCTTTCATGTTAGTTGTCTTGTGCTTGTATATTAGGTATCTAGTCATAGCCATACAATGGGAAAAGTCTTGTTTTTTTGAAGAAGATAAGATATGAGTATTGTTTTTTTGAAGAAGATAAGATATGAGTATTGTTTTTAATTTTAATGTTATAAATTATAAAACACTTTTGGAATTCATGGATCTTCCTACATTTACACGATTCTCTAAAAATGTTTGAGCCCCAAACTTCACATCTATATAAGATAACATGAATAACTCAAACCACAAATTTTTTAATAACATTGATGACAATTTAAATTTTTTTTTTTCTTTTTTTTTTAAATGTCCTATATTTGCAAAAAGCAATACAAAAAGTGGAAGGGTATACACAATGGATATCATAGTCTCTTACTCAAGTCTACTAATAATGAAATAAAATGAGAATACCCTAAGTGATCAAAAGAGTAGGCATCTTTGATCAACAACACACTCGTATCCAAACGTTGATGGTAAACCTTATCCCTCCACAAAGAACAAAAAGTAGACAAAGAGCTAACCTCATAGTAGAAAAAAAACCTACACCAATTTTTACAAAGAATAAATAAAATTGAAATATGAATGCAATGACATATCTCTAATAACCCAAACCAAGCAAGAGAGTGACAATCTCCAAACAAAGTAGAATGTCATTGGATCATAGCTTGAACAAACAACAAATACTAATCCCTAAGATAGCTCTGACAACATCTGGAAAATTGAAAATCACAAAAAATATGCTTCACTATCTTCAAGTGAAGGAAAACATGATGGAGACCATAAAAAATTCCACTCTTTTCCAACTAGGCCTTGGATAGGATCCCCTGATAGAGTACCACCCAAGAAAAATATTTCAACTTATAAGAAAGATGAATCGACCAAACATTGTGGAGTTTATGCGCCCATATATATGTTGGATTCTTGGACATCTAATAGGTGCCAAGGATTACATATAACGTATGCCTAATGATGCAACAAATACAATCATTGGGAGATATATTGTAAAAACATCTCTAGTAGCCAATCATCCCATATGTCAAAGCATAAGGAGAAAAATATTATGAAAATGTGAACCAACATATCTCTAACCTCATAAAGGTCCTCAACAAGTGAACCATCAACTCCACACAGAGCAAACATCTTATAAATGACCACCTTCCTCTCGAGGAATACAAAATAGAACTTGGAGCCCTCATCTCCCCCTTGAATCACCTAAAGGCATGTCTGAATCTGATTACCCCTAGTAATATGATCCTCACCTTTGTGCACAACCATATCCAACTTTTCATCCTCTTCTTGACCAGTCACATTATGAAGTTCCTCTTCAATAAAGGTGCAAACCTCCTCAATAATTAACAAGCCACCCATAACTCCTTTCTTCACTTTCAAACCATCATCCTACCCTACCTCTCACAAACTTACTAGTACATTAAATTGCGGCTTCCCACCAAAGGATCCACCCCTACTCACCAACCAACCTGGGAAAGAGTGTACAAACTCTTTTAACTACAACTCAAAATTCCTCCAACCCCAATAGAGACACATTCAACTTAAACAACGAGTAAGGAGGCAAATCTAAAAAATATCCCAAAGAACCCATAGTTTGTATTGGAAGATGATTTGATCTGACCACATCCATCAGTACATCCATGGGATAAATCCTACCTCTAAAATTCATATCCTCTCAGGGACCATAAAAGTGATATAATTTATCCTAAAACCTATCCCACCCCTATCTATAATTGGACATGTGAACCAACTACCACAATCCAACGCCTTTTGGGGTCCAAGATCTACAAAGAGTCCTTACGTCAACACCAACCTTGCTTCTCCAAACCACTAATCACAACTCCTAATCCCACCAAAGGATCTTCATGTTTAATTTTCTGCACATTAGGCTTGTTATTTATTTTTATTTTTTTTAGTTACAGAGGTAACATTACTTTTCTTTGCCCTCTACCTAGATATCAGACGATAGAACAACACTCTTTTGGCTTTTTCTATATAGACTTTTGTTTATGGTTTATTATGCTATGTAATCTAAAGACTCACATGCCACTCTAGAGAATATAGACACACAAACTGCTTTTATGTTGCTAGTCTAGTTTCCCATAATATTTTCTAGTTTGCTAGAATATGGTAGGACAACAACAAAAACCATGTAATGTTTCTTTTTCCTAATTAATATGAATCCTCCAGAAAGCTTACAAAAAAACATCTTAATTTTCTCTTATCCTTTAATAATTTATAACAACACAATTCTTCCTAAATTGAGATGTGATAGTATTTTTAATGGTATTAATATTTTCCAAAGTGATATCCTCCTTTATTCTCCAGTAATTTAATCAAAATTTGGCATCTTTATGCCAACCCCTATTAAGTATCAAGTTGCTTTGAATAGAGTTTGAAGGAATCTTATCAAGCTTCTTGTCTTTCATGAACTAGTTGTCTTGTGCTTGTATATTATGTATCTAGTTATAGCCATACAATGGGAAAAGTCTTGCTTTTATGAAGAAGATAAGATAGGACATATTGCTTTTAATTTTAATGTTATAAATTATAAAACACTTTTGGAATTCATGGATCTTCCTACATTTACACGATTCTCTAAAAATGTTTGAGCCCCAAAATTCACATCTATATAAGATAACATGAATAACTCAAACCATAAATTTTTTAATAACATTGATGACCGTTTAAGATTGGTTTTTTATTTATTTTATTTTTATTTTTTAAATGTCCTATATTTGCAAAAATCAATACAAAAAGTGGAAGGGTATACACAATGGATATCATAATCTCTTACTCAAGTATACTAATATTGAAATAAAATGAGAATACCCTGAGTGATCAAAAGAGTAGGCATCTTTGATCAAGAAAGCACTCGTAGCCAAACGTTGATGGTGAACCTTATCCCTCCACAAATAAAAAAAGGTAGACAAAGAGCTAACCTCATAGTAAAAAAACAAACTTACACCAAATTTTCCAAAGAATAAATAAAATTGAAATATGAATGCAATGCCATATCTCTAATAACCCAAACTGAACAAGAGAGTGACAATATCCAAACAAAGTAGAATGTTAGTGGATCCTAGCCTAAAGAAACAACAAATACTAATCCCCAAGATAGCTCAAACAACATATGGAAAATTGACAATCACAAAAAATATGCTTCACTGTCTTCAAGTGAAGGCAAGCATGATAGGGACCATAAAAAAGTCCACTCTTTTCCAACTAGGACTTTGATAGGATCCCCTGATAGAGTACCACCCAAGCAAAATCTTTCAACTTATATGAAAGATGAACCAACAAAACACTGTGGATTTTATGCACCCATATATCTGTTGGATTCTTGGACATCCAACAGGTTCCAAGGACTATGGATAACGCATGTCTAATGACGAAACAAATACAATCATTAGGATATATATTGTAAAATCATCTCTAGTATTCAATCACCCCATATGTCAGAGCATAAGGAGCACAATATTATGAAAATTTGATCCAACATACCTCTAACCTCATAAAGGTCATTAGCAAGAGAACCATCAACTCCACATGGACCAAGCACCTTATCAATGACCACCTTCCTCTTGAGGAAGTCAAAATAGAACTTGGATCACTCATCTTCCCCTTGAATCCACTAAAGGCATCACTGAATCTGATCACCCCTAGTAATATAATCCTCACCTTTGTGCACAACCATTTCCAACTTTGCATCCTCTTCTTGACCAGTCACATTATGAAGTTCCTCTTCAATAAAGGTGCAAACCTCCTCAAATAATTAATGAGCCACCCACAACTCCTTTATCCACTTTCAAACCATCATCTTACCCTACCTCTCACAAACTTAGTAGTACATTAAATTGCGGCCTCCCACCAAAGGATCCACCCCTACTCACCAACCAACCTGGGAAAGAGTGTCCAAACTCTTTGAACTACAACTCAAAATTCCTCCAACCCCAATAGAGACACATTCAACTTAAACAACGAGTAAGGAGGCGGATCTACAAAATATCCCAAAGAACCCATAGTTTGTATTGGAAGATGATTTGATCCGACCACATCCATCAGTATATCCATGGGACAAATCCTACCTCTAAAATCCATATCCTCTTAGGGACCATAAAAGTGATATAATTGATCCTAAAACCTATCCCACCCTCTCTATAATTGGACATGTGAGCCAACTACCACAATCCAATGCCTTTTGGGATCCAAGATCTACAAAGAGTCCTTATGTCAACACCAACCTTGCTTCACCAAACCACTAATCACAACTCCTAATCCCACCAAAGGATCTTCATGTTTAATTTTCTGCACATTAGGATTGTTATTTTATTTATTTATTTTTAGTTACAAAGGTATCATTACTTTTGTTTTCCCTCTACCTAGATATCAGACAGTAGAACAACACTCTTTTGGTTTTTTCTATCTAGAATTTTGTTTATGGTTTATTATGCTACATAATCTAAAGACTCAGATGCCACTCTAGAGAATATAGACAGACAAACCGCTTTTATGTTGCTAGTCTAGTTTCCCCATTGGTAGGAAAACAACAAAAACCATGCAATGTCTCTTTTAACTAATTAATATGAATCCTCCAGAAATCTTACAAAACAAATATCTTAATTTTTTCTTATCCTTTAATAATTTATAACAACACAATTCTTCCTAAATTGAGTTGTGATAGTATTTTCAATGGCATCAATATTTTCCAAAGTGATATCCTCCTTTATTCTCCAATAATTTAATCAAAATTTGGCATCTTTATGCCAACCCCTATTAAGTATCAGGTTTATTTGACTAGAGTTTGAAGCAATCTTATCAAGCTTCTTGTCTTTCATGAACTAGTTGTCTTGTGCTTGTATATTATGTATCTAGCTATATCCATACAATGGTAAAGGTCTTGTTTTTATGAAGAAGATAAGATAGGTCATATTGCTTTTAATTTTAATGTTATAAATTATAAAACAATTTTGGAATTCATGGATCTTCCTACATTTACACGATTCTCTAAAATGTTTTAGCCCCAAAATTCACATCTATATAAGATAACATGAATAACTCGAACCATAATTTTTTTAATAACATTGATGACAGTTTAAGATTTGTTTTTTATTTTTCTTATTTTTATTTTTTAAATGTCCTATATTTGCAAAAATCAATACAAAAAGTGGAAGGGTATACACAATGGATATCATAATATCTTACTCAAGTATACTAATATTGAAATAAAATGAGAATACATTAAGTGATCAAAAGAGTAGGCATCTTTGATCAACAAAGCACTCATATCCAAATGTTGATGGTGAACCTTATCCCTCCACAAAGAACAAAAGGTAGACAAAGAGCTAACCTCATAGTAAAAAACAAACTTACACCAAATTTTCCAAAGAATTAATAAAATTGAAATATGAATGCAATGCCATATCTCTAATAACCCAAACCGAACAAGAGAGTGACAATATCCAAGCAAAGTATAATGTTAGTGGATCCTAGCCTAAAGAAACAACAAATACTAATCCCCAAGATAGCTTTGACAACATCTGGAAAATTGACAATCACAAAAAATATGCTTCATTGTCTTCAAGTGAAGGCAAACCTGATAGGGACCATAAAAAATTCCACTGTTTTCCAACTAGGACTTTGATAGGATCCCTTGATAGAGTACCACCCAAGAAAAATCTTTCAACTTATAAAAAAGATGAACCAACCAAACATTGTGTAGTTTATGCACCCATACATCTCTTGGATTCTTGGACATCCAACAGGTTCCAAGGACTATGGATAACGTATGTCTAATGACGAAACAAATACAATCATTTGGAGATATATTGTAAAAGCATCTCTCATATATTGTAAAAGCATCTCTCATTTGGAGATATATTGTAAAAGCATGTCCCATATGTCAGAGCATGAGGAGCACAATATTATGAAAATTTGATCCAACATACCTCTAACTTCATAAAGGTCCTCAACAAGAGAACCATCAACTCCACACAAACCAAGCACCTTATCAATGACCACCTTCCTCTTGAGGAAGTCAAAATAGAACTTGGATACCTCATCTCCCCTTTGAATCCACTAAAGGCGTGACTGAATCTGAGCACCCCTAGTAATATAATCCTCACCTTTGTGCACAACCATATCCAACTTTGCATCCTCTTCTTGACCAATCACATTATGATTTTCCTCTTCAAGAAAGGTGGAAGCCTCCTCAAATAATTAATGAGCCACCCACAACTCCTTTCTTCACTTTCAAACCATCATCCCACCCTACCTCTCACAAACTTAGTAGTACATTAAATTGTTTCCTCCCACCAAAGGATCCACCCCTACTCACCAACCAACCTGGGAAAGAGGCTCCAAGCTCTTTGAGCTACAACTTGAAATTCCTCTAACCCCAAGAGGGACACATTCAACTTAAACAATGAGCAAGGAGGAAAATCTACAAAATATCCCAAAGAAACCATAGTTTGTATTGGAAAATGATTTTCTTTGATCACATCCATCAATATATCCATGGGACAAATCCTACCTCTAAAGTTCATGTCTTCTCAGGGACCATAAAAGTGATCTAATTGAGCCTAGAATCTATCCCACCCCTATCTATCATTGGACCATGTGAACCAACTACCAAAATCCAATGCCTTTTGGGGTCCAAGATCTACAAAGATTCCTTACATAAACACCAACCTTTCTTCTCCAAACCACTAATCACAACTCCTAATCCCACCAAAGGATATTCATGTTTAATTTTATCCATACTAGGCTTGTTATTTTTTGTGTGTGTTTTAGTTACAAAGGTATCATGACTTTTGTCTTCTCTCTACCTAGATATCATGCAATAGAACAACATATTTTGGATTTTTCTATCTATACAGTTGTTTATGGTTTATATGCTATGTAATCTAAAGACTCACATGCCACTCCAAACAATATAGACAGACAAACCACTTTTATGTTGCTAGTCTAGTTTCCCCAATGGTAGGACAACAAAAAAAACCATGTAATGTTTCTTTTTCATAATTAATATGAATCATCCACAAAGCTTAGAAAAATGATATCTTAATTTTCTCTTATCCTTTAATAATTTATAACAACACAATTCTTCATAAATTGAGATGTGATCATATTTTTAATGGTATCAATATTTTCCAAAGTGATATCCTCCTTTATTCTCTAGTAATTTAATCAAAATTTGGCATATTTATGCCAACCCCTATTAAGTATTAGCTTGCTTTGACTAGAGTCTAAAGCAATCTTATCAAGCTTCTTGTCTTTCATGAACTAGTTGTCTTGTGCTTGTATATTAGGTATCTAGTCATAGCCATACAATGGGAAAATACTTGTTTTTATGAAGAAGATAAGATATGATGTATTGCTTTTA
>ML809469.1:0-13500 GCA_009831015.1 Picea engelmannii | reverse complement strand
AGTGGATCCTAGCCTAAAGAAACAACAAATACTAATCCCTAAGATAGCTCTGACAACATCTGGAAAATTGACAATCACAAAATATATGCTTCACTATCCTCAAGTGAAGGAAAACATGATAGAGACCATAAAAAAGTCCACTCTTTTCCAACTAGGCCTTGCATAGGATCCACTGATAGAGTACCACCCAAGCAAAAGCTTTCGACTTATAAGAAAGATGAACCAACCAAACACTGTGGATTTTATGCACCCATATATCTGTTGGATTCTTGGACATCTAGCAGGTGCCAAGGACTATGGATAATGCATGTCTAATGATGAAAAAATACAATCATTAGGAGATATATTGTAAAAGCATCTCTAGTAGTCAATCACCCCATATGTCAGAGCATAAGGAGCACAATATTATGAAAATTTGAGCCAACATACCTCTAACCTCATAAAGGTCCTTAGCAAGAGAACTATAAACTCCACACAGACCAAGCACCTTATCAATGACCACCTTCCTTCTGAGGGATTCAAAATAGAACTTGGATCCCTCATATCCCCCTTGAATCCACTAAAGGCATTACTGAATCTTAGCACCGCTAGTAATATAATCCTCACCTTTGTGCACAACCATATCCAACTTTGCATCCTCTTCTTGACCAGTCACATTATGAAGTTCCTCTTCAAGAACGATACAAATCTCCTCAAATAATTAACGAGCCACCCACAATTCCTTTCTTCACTTTCAAACCATCATCCTACTGTACCTCTCACAAAATTAGTAGTACATTAAATTGTGGCCTCCCACCAAAGGATCCACCCCTAATCACCAACCAACCCGGGAAAGACACTCCAGACTCTAATCACCAACCATAGTTTGTATTGGAAGATGATTTGATCTGACCACATCCATCAGTACATCCATGGGAAAAATCATACCTCTAAAAGTCATATCCTCTCAGGGACCATAAAAGTGATCTAATTGAGCCTAAAACCTATCCCACCCCTATCTATAATTGGACCATGTGAACCAACTACCACAATCCAACACCTTTTGGGGTCCAAGATCTACAAAGAGTCCTTACATCAACACCAACCTTGCTTCTCCAAACCACTAATCACAACTCCTAATCCTCCACAACAATCACCATCTCACTCCACCATATTAAAATCCCCTCCAATAATCCACTCTATAGCCAAAAGAGATGAGGCCATCATAATCCCAAATTTTACTACACTCTAATTAATTGAGGTTGGGAGCATTAACATCACAAAGTTCGATCACATAGTATTGGATTAGGAGTGTGACCTAGACATGCTAGTCCACAGGGTATAAACAATATGATAGCATAAAATTATACAAATTGGATGGAAGGGGAATAACTACCCCTCCACTCCCCTAACTATGTTGTGAGTCTCAAAAAGGGCCATTCCAACAATATTTCATCTTGTTTCTAAGCTCAAATCTAGTGGACTTAACGTCGTGCATGAAAACTACATCCATTCAAAAACACTGCAACACATATTTAACCAACAACTTGCAATTGGGAATCATCATTCCTCTCACATTCCAGGATAGTAGAGAGAGATTCATTCGAAAGGAATATGAATACCTAAGCTATCATACCTATTCTCCATCTCAAAACTCTCCAAATTAGGCATTCGAAGATCAAGTAAGTGAGCCATCACATCCTTATAAGACTTCAATCACAACTTAGGGATCGTATTTATTGTTGATTTGTCCACATGAGTGGGGGATGAAACCTCTTTCCTCTTGTTGGAGTTCACCTACCGATTGGGCTTAACCTCCTTACTACTAGAATCAAAACAAGCTGAACCACCCTTTGGCCATGGGGGTAATGGCTACACGTTCATAACATTTCCCCACCACCAGAGTAGAACTATTCACCTTAGGCTCTGCAACCGGGTCACCAAACCCTTGAATGAAACCTAAACCATAAAAAAAAGATCCACATAGAGTTGTGTCATCCATTTAAAATAAGGACTTTACCAAACATGAAAGCAAACAAATCAACAAATGGACGCATATCAACTGGAAATCTTGGAAATTCCAACCACAACAGATAGTTGTCCTACTCATGGTCCTATAGATTAAAATCCACCCTTAATGACTAGATATAGGTGATGGAACCAATGATGTTCTAAGTTCCAAACTATAACACATGATAAGCTATATCATTAGAATCAAATAGAAGGAAAACCCACGTTGACCACAATCCATAGTGGGACTTCAAGGAAACCCACTTGACCTCCCAATTGAGCACATACTAGTGATTAAAGGCCTCCTCATTTGACATTAGCCATAGAAAAAATGAGAGAATCCCCTACATCTCCAAATGTATGCCACCAGAAAAAAAATCCTTTATTGTTAGCCAAAAAAAAATAATTAAAATCATTATGATCTAGAGGGGGAACTGCAATCTTGGTTAATGAAGGCTTAGAGGGATTCTTAGACTCCTCAACTTGTGAATCCATAATACATGACATTATCTTATCTGTGGCATCCAATTAAGTATCCTCCTTTACTAGGTCCGCTCCTGCAAGCACAAATGTCGAACCAAACGATGTAATAAAAATCCCTAAGATATCCTTGGAAGGGGTTAGGCCCTTGAGGCACAAAGGTTGTCCATTTGATTATGATTTTTTCACCATAGTCATTTCCAAGTTCCCGCACTTCTTCTCCAACTTGACATCATTATCCATGGATAAAGGCAACCACTCCTTTGTGGGTCTCTTCAAAGAGGCACTCTCTAAACCAAGAAACTTAGCATTCAAGAAATCTACTATACTTATAATAAAACCATCACCATCAATGCAAATCAAAGTGATATACTACATAGGAAAGTGTTCTCTTGAATACCTTATTAGTTGATAGACATTATCAATTAGAGCTCTCCCACATTCATTCAACAAGCTCTCCATAATCCCCTTAGTAACACCTATATAGCCAACCATACTACCCTTGACTAGAAAAATCGAACCCAAAGAACCCTTTCCAACACTTATATCATCCATAAAAAAATATAAACCATCTGTATGATTTTTAGTTTCAATAGTTGTAGGATAAAAGAGGGCACGATGAATGTGTTTGTACTTATACATATAGCATATGTACCCTATTGAATGCTACACGAATCCTCTTGTTTGCTTGCCCTCGGTCGTACCATCCATACCAATGATCTTCTCTTGCACTTGTTCATCCATACACCTTATTCCATTCACCGTCACTACTCTATGTGTCTGTATAGTCGTGTTTGGGTAGGATTTTCAAAACAAAACCGCTCATAAAAATTTGACGGTTTGGACAACTCCCTTACCTGTTTTCGTAGTTTAGACAAAGAATGTTGATGGTCATTGTGAATTTTTAACTGTATTTGATGGGAAAATTGTTCATGATAAACAATTTTCTCGTCAAATTCCATCCCTGTCAAATTCCATCCCTGTCGTGACCCCTCATTCTTGCTCCCCCATCTCCTCCTCGGCTTCCTTAATGCTCATTGTTCAAAATTGGTTTTTAATTAAAAAGAGTATATTTTGATTTTTCAATTTGCATGTATTAAGAATAGAATATAAACCTAAAACTTTGTTGGACAATAATTTCAATCTCCTCTATAAGTATATTGCATTTGTTTTTTGTTTTTCTTTTACAAACTTTTTAAAGTATAATAAAAATATATAAACATATTGTTGAATTTAATATAACAATGATGATTGTTTAAAAACATTTTTATCTAAAGTATAATAAAAAGATATAAAAATATTGTTGAATTTAATATAATAGTGATGATTGTTTAAAATTCCTTTTCAATTAAAAAGAAGAGTATATTTTGATTGATGCATTTATAGGTATTAAGAAAAAAGTGAGACCTAAAATAAATTTTATTGGTTTAGAGTTTATTTTCTTTGGGCGTAAGGAAATGTGAACTATCATTGGGTTATTTCAAGTGGTATTGTTTTCTTTAAATAATAGTGATGAGTCCACCCATATTCACTGATAACACTCAATGATGGTTGTCCTCATTGCCAAGTTTTGCAACCTTCGAGAAAAAATAGAACCTAAAACTTTGATAATAATCCTAGTCTACTCCATGAATATATTGCATTTGTTTTTTCATCTCTATTAAAAAAATTAAAGTTTAATAAAATGATAAAATAAAGTTAGATTTGATATTAAATTGATGATTGTTTAATTTTTTTTTTAATTAAAAATATTATATTTTGATTTTTGCATTTGCATCCTAGAATTTCACTAGATTTTGTTGTGGTACCTTGGTGTGCGAACAATGATTGTTTAATTATGCTTAGTTCCTCATGCTTGATTGTTGATTGATCTTTAATGTGGTAATGGTCTAGGAATAGCTAATAGTTCATTTCGCTCTAATATAGTAGAAATATCAACACATGATTTGGCATGCCACCTGGACAATAATTCCTTTGTCCACATAAAAGACACATCACAACTCAAAAGGTTTGGTATGCTTAACCAATTGGGTGCAAATGAAATTTGTCCACAATCTAAGTTCCATGTCAATGATTAAATTGGACTAAGTCAACATACACCCAAGGTAACATGATTTTGAGGATTGTGAGAGTAATCAAATGTCCTAATTCACTATGCACAAGGTCAACAATTGGGGATTGTTATCCCCAATTCCTAGGGATAACTAAGGAGATGATTTCTTGAGACCCTTAGGTTAAATACATGGAGTACCGAGAGACAACTTGACCAACTGTGTCCACTTGCACAGATAGAGGCTCGCTTCACCACCATAGCTCCATGTTCATCACGAGGGTATCCACCACATCAAATTGATTCCAGAATACATTGGGTCTTGCTCCATCAGGTACAATCCAGGTATTATAGTGAGTGTCATTTCAATATTTGAGGCATTTGAGTTTGTTGCATTTAAAACTACTTTTGATTATATAATGTCTGCTTGAAAATTATGCTCTTTTCCTTGTTTCACCTTGGTGGTTGACATTGCGCCCTAGTAAGTAGGTCACCCTTAGGTATAGGTTTGATACTGGGAGATCTTCTTGACGAGTCTTTGTGTCATTCTCGACCATACTTGGCACTTTCCACACTTCATCCCCTCATCTCCTTACCTTTTTGGATTTTTTAGGTATACTGACCCAAGAAGGGATTGTCGCTCATTTCATGGGAAGAAGATGTTGAAATCCCAGAGAATTGTAACTGGAAAAAGATAAAATCCAATTATGAACCTTCTAGATTATCACCCAGGGATATCGAGGATAATGAAATGTCTCTCATAAGAAAATTATGGGACCCATGAAACATAAATATTACAAAATTCCAACCAAGGTGGAGCATGTGTGGGAATTTTTTTCATGCTTAGGTAGAAGCCCCACACATTGTCTTCGACTTGGGGAAGCATAATGTGACTAGGGTAGATTCAAGGAAGGAATTGCTTTTCATGCTTAGGTAGAATCCCCACCTTGGGTTCAACCTGGAAACATCTTAAAAGAACAAAAGGAAATAGATGGGCTTGCAAAAATGTCGCATTGAAAACAAAGGTGCAACACACCCTCTACAAAGGAACCTATAAATGAGATACTATGATCCCTTGTATGTCATGAACCCCATGCCCAAGAGTATTTACCCCATCCATGTCTCTTTTTACACATGTATTAGAGAGGGATCCCCTTTGGAAACACTCCTAAACTTGAGGTACGATTCTGCACCCAATAGGTCGCTTGTTCAACCCTCCCATACCTAAACTTGGCAAATTGCATAGGGTGTTTGAGTACTTGTTTATTTTGATGAGGTGTTTTGGATGTACATGATTAGATGGACATTTTATTGACTTGATGTACTTATCATGATGCATTTGACTTGAGATCCTTGGAGAGCATTTTCATTGTATTTGTAGGACCCAATTGGTCGACAGATTTGGAAGAAAAAGCCTAGCTTGGGCTTCCTTGGGGCTTGAAGGCCATATGTTGAATACCATGGCACATGCACTAGAAAATGATGCTAGCCTTTGGAGGTTTTTAGCGATAGCATGGAGGACCTAACCCAACCCTTTTCTATCCCAACGATTTTCTCTTGAGGACAAAATGTCACATTTGAGGAGCTTGACGTCACCCTAGGGCTAGGGTTGTGGTGTTGTTGCTTACTGACACTTGGCATGTTTTGATGGGAGAAGGATTGACTTGGAGAAGGAATACCTTGCACATGAGAGGGAGGCCCTATAAGTCCCAATGACTTCCACTTTCCACACCAACGACTTGAAAAAAGTGTCAAAAAGTCACCCTAGAAGAGGGATGACGCCACATTAGGGTTTCTATGGTGCATTTTTTAATTTTAAATTTGAATTTAGCTTGTAAAGGGGAAAATTAAGGGTTGTTGACCCCTTACTTTGTGGTTTAACCTAAAATTAAGTGGAAAACTCTTTTTAGAGGATTAGTATAAATAGAGATCAAACGCTTGTCATTTGAACATAACATTTTTGGAGAAGAGACTCCTTGGATGAAATTTGCGCCCTACTTGGGAATTTTTACATTTCTCTCTTGTCAGTTGCTCTTGTAATGGTTTTAATTTGGCTATTGGATGGATGGATGATGCTCTATCTCTAGTGGAGGTCTATTTCTTGCTTCATGGTGGATTTCCTTGGTTAAAAAGAGGTTTATCTTGTAAATGCTTGGACTAGGTAAGCAATATTTATTGTTATTTCTTCTTTTCTTGGTTGCAAGGTTAATTTTCTTAAATATTTTTTGGAGTATAAGTGCATAAAACCCCACTAATTCCATTATATTTGTCTTGGAATACTTTGTTCTATAAGGAAACCCTAGGAGGAGTAAAAGGGTTTACACCATCCTAGGGTTCTTCCTAGCTAGCCTAGCTTGCCTTGAGGAGTAAAAGGGCTTACACTCCCAAGGAATTATCTCAACTAGCTCTTTAATTTTTTATAATCGATAAAACAATAGTTAAATGAACTAATATTCTTGCATTGGAGAAACAAAATCATTGCATTGGGATACGTGAAAACACGAGATATTGTAATTGTCTAAGTTGGAAACTTTTGTTTGTGCTTAAGGCTTGCTTGGCCCACTAGAGCATCTCACTTATCCAACTATTTTTTTTCTGTTGTAGTAATTTTAAGCTACAATCATTAGGGCTGTAGAAAACCTCCCTCTACTTTGATTATAACTCACTTTTCAACTGTCAAAAGTTGCTAATAAATTACCCCTATAATCTACTAGTCTTAGCACACTTTTTGGGTGGTTTACTTGCTTGTTTTGTGGGTTGAAATTTTATTCTGTAGAAATAGTTTTCTACAGCCATAAGGATGATAAAATATCTCTACAATACTTGTTTAATACAACCATAGTTTGTTTCTAAATTTGTGTTCTTTCATACTTAAGTTATACTAGTGATTGCTAGCTTATTTCGTGCATCATTTACTTGACTTTTTGCATCTTGTTAGAAGCTTTAACAATAATTTACTTTATGATATATATATCTATTGACTTCTGCAAATAGGGAAAAAAACCTTAAATTTCTTGTCCACTTAACTTTAAGATTGCATACTCGTATTTTCTTATGTTTCAGGCAGGTACAATCATCTTCTACAGGTACTCAAGTTTCTTGGAAACTATTAATCACTTCCAAGACTCATTTCCAAGATATCTTCCACTTAGTATCTTGGCCTATAGGGACATAATTTCCATCATCTCACTTTTCATCTCATTTCCCCCTAGGGTCCCCCGAGACTCCTCCCTTGGGTTGGATTATTCCTTCACTAAAGCAAGGGGAGGGTTTATCTAAGGTTTCAGTGGGTAAAATCTCCCACTATTGTCTCCATGTTGTGGATTGGGTCAGGCTTTGTCCAACCTACAGTTTGTGCGATAAAATTTTGGCATCGTTGCCGAGGAATATTTTGAATCCTCTTTCATTCCCTAAAGACACTTTGGCAAGCTATCATCACAGATCCTTTCCCCCTAGCTTGTCTAGTAACTCCACTTGAAGAATGTTCCCCTTTCACCCTTGATAATCTTGTTTTAAATCTCATCTGGAGACTCCATTATGGGACGCACTCAGAAAAAGAATTACCCAAGTCCCAAGCATGCTTCTGAGCATAATAAACCTTCACCCAAATGGTTTGTTCCTTCGTTATCTCCCACTTCTAATGATTTTCCATCTACCTCTCTTAGCCCTCCATCTTCACCTACGTCCTCTACACCTCCCCTCTCATCCGTGCCCAGTTCACCAAGTACTACCTGGAGACTATGGGTTAAAGATGCATACAAACCTTTAGACATGACAAAGATCCCTTTATCTCCTCACAAACTCCCAAGGGACTTTAAGGAATGGTTCCCTAGCTTTTCGGGAGACGATTTCATTACAACCGAAGATCATTTAAATGCCTTCCTCCGCGCTCTTGAACCCTATGACCAACATGAAGATGTCCATATGATACTCTTCTTCTATACTCTTGTCAGAAGGGATAAAGAGTGGCATGATAGTATTATTCCAAGGAAAATAATGAGTTGGGATATTTTTCAAGAACGTTTTTCCAAAAGATTCAAAAAAAAAAAAGATTACTAGCCCCTTTATGATCAACTCTATAACCAAAACATAAAGTCAGGATAAAGTATAAGGAATTTCAATGATAGGTTCAATACCCTCGTGAGGTGTTTTCCTCAAGATTTCAAGCCTTCTCAGAGTACCATCCTCAAGACCTACATGTCAACTATGAAATATCCCTGCGGAGTTCTAATTGGAAAGGGACACCCTACAACTTTACTTGAAGCCCAAGAAAGGGTGTGTGAGATAGAGGAGAACATCACTTCTTCTCTCTATCAAGATGAGGATTGTCTTGAGGAAATCATTTAGATAAATCAAGTTGTTGACTTTGTCATACTAGACCATCCCCACAATATCAAGAGATACATCCATAGGGAATGAGATGAGGCCATTAAACAAGTTGTTGGTCACATAATGAGTCTATTTGGGAAATATTAGGAACCAACATTTGAAAAAATACCTCCCGAAATAAATGAGATTTTGAAAGTTGAATGGAAATGAGTAGCAAGGAAAGTTGAAGTAGAGTTTTTGCAACACATTCAACAAGTTATAATAGATCCACCCAAAGAGAAGAGAGTTGGTTCCATAAAAAATGAGGAGAAAACTTTTTCCAGGACAAGACAAAAAAAAACACTTTGTAAAATATCACGTCAACATAACCCATCAAGTTATGTATGGGGGAATTGACAATACCTTCATTTTGGAAAACTCCCTTTTTCTAGATGAAGAAAAAAAAGGAAGTTTCTTGGGGCTTATACTTCGATGGTGCACATTCAAGCTTAGGATCAGGCATAGGAAAAGTCTTGAGATCACCGAATAATGAGACTATCATGTTATCGTATAGGCTTGAGTTTAACTGCACAAACAACATCATCGAGTATGAAGCCCTCATCTTGGGCATGAACCTTTCCATTGACATGAACATCAAGTCCCTACATGTAAGAGGAGACTCGAACTTGATCGTTTCACAGGTTAACAAGAATTTCGCTGCTAAGAACCCAAGGTTGAAATGGTACAGAGATTTCATCTGGGATGCCATGAATACTTTTGATAAATTTTTCATTGAAGCCATCCCCAGGGAAGAGAATAATTTAGCATACAACCTTGTCATTTCTACGTCTACTTTACAACTCTTCAAAGAGATCGGTCTCTATAAAGTGGAAGTAAATTGCAAGCCTTCACTACCTGATAACTTGGAACATTGGTAGGTTTTTGATAACAAAAACCATATTCTTCGTTTCCTCCAGAATGAAGGTGAATTCTTGAAAGCCCAGATAAACTTGTTGGAAGAAAGGGAAAATATTGAGATCATTTATTTACCTAATGGACCCTTACCCAAAGGTTTTTCCCCCCTATAGATACTTTTTGATCGAAATGACATGTATAAGGGGAAGTCATCAAGTAAAATCGATGACGAGGTCATTGAATTCAATATTGGCATCGAGGAATCCCGAAAAATGGTCAAGTTTGGAAAAGGAACAACTTCTGATGAAAGGGAGAAGTCGATTTCCTCATAAGAGAATTTAAGGATGTTTTCTCTTGGTATTACGAATATCTAAAGGCTTATCGAGAGGATGTCATACAACACATTATTCCCCTTAAGGAAGGCACACAATCCTTTAGGCAGAACCTTAGGAAAATGAACCCAAAAGTTTCCCCATAAGTCCAAAAGGAGTTGCAAAAGATGGTTGAGGAAAGAATAATTGAGCCTATCAGGTACTCGTCTTGGGTATCTAATCCAATCATTGTCAGTAAGAAGACTGGTGATATCAGGATATGTGGTGATTTCAGAAATTTAAACCATGATTCACTTAAAGACAATTATCCTCTACCAACAAATGGAATATCTTTTGCAAAGGGTCATCAGAGAAGAAATGATGTCCATGCTTGATGGTTTATCAGGATATAACCAAGTGTCGGTAAAGGAGGATGACCAACTAAAAATGGATTTCACCACCCCTTGGGGGACTTACAAGTATTTGAGAATGCCATTTGGATTGACCAATGCAAGGGATACTTTCCAACGTACCATGGATTATTCTTTTAGGTATTTAATTGGGAAAATTATAGATATTTACCGGGATGATATAACTGCTATCTCCAAGAAAAGGGATCAAAACATCCAAAACTTAAGAACATTTTTCCAATATGCAGAGAATATGTCATTTCTCTCAACCCTAAGAAATCAATCTTTGGTGTGGATAAAGGAAATTTACTGGGTCATATTATTTCTAAATATGGAATCTCAATAGACCCTGCCAGGATTGAAGACATAAAAAAGATCCCTCTTCCTAAAGGAAATAAAATATTGCAGTCCTTCTTGGGCCTAATCAATTTCATAAGGAGGTTCATTCTGAACTTTTCCGAAATTATTAAGCCCCTTAATAGATTGTTAAAGAATAATGCATGTTTCAAATGGGACATCGAAGTTAAGTTATATTTACAATGTATCAAGGAAGAAATAACTATCATGTCATTCCTAGTCAACCCATATTTTGCTAAGGACTTCATCATATTCTCTTTCACTTCAAAGGACACTATCATAAGAGTTTTGTCGCAAACAAATGATCGGGGGGATGGACAACCGATAAATTTCATGAGAAAAAACCTTAGGGACTCAGAGATGAATGAAACCATTACAGAAAAATAGGCCTACACTCTTTTCAAGTCCCTCAATAATTTTAGAACTTATGTGGGATACAACAAGATTAAATCCTTCATCCCTTACCCCACTGTAAAATATGTTTTATCACAACATGATTGTCTTGGATCAAGGGGGAAATGGGTTTCACATATACAAGAATACAATTTGGAGATCAAAACATCCAAGATAATCAAAGGCCAAGGTTTGGCTAATATGTTAACAAAAATAAATCAAGAAGTCATCGAGATGGGAGAGAAGGAACATATCAATGTTGTCGTGAGCAAAATTGAGAACGAAGAATGCTATTCAGATATCATTTATTACTTGAAGAACCTCACTTTCCCTGATCATTTGGTAGATCATAAGAGGAGATACCTAAGGCTCAAAGCTATGAATTATTTCTTGACAAGAGACGGTCTCGGGTGGAGGAACCCTAATGGGGTGATCCTCAAGTGTCTAAATAAGGAAGAAGCTCACAAGCTAGTTGTTGACCTTCATTCAGGGTATTGTGGAGGCTATTTTGTAGCTCGCACTACTGCCCATAATATATTAAGTGCAAGATATTATTGGCCCACTATTTTCTCCAAAATTCATCAATATGTCAGATCCTATCAACCGTGTCAGTTCGTTCTCGAGAAATAGTGCCTCTCTGACCTTCCCCTTAAGCCAGTCATCATAGAATCACCCTTTCAACAATCGGGACTAGATTTCATTGGCGAGTTCAGGGAAAACTCTAGTAATGGTTACCGATGGGTTTTGACCACCATTGACTACTTCACCATATGAGTAGAATCCATCCCAAAAAACAAAACAACATAAGAGGTTGTGATGAAGTTCCTTGACGAAAAAATTATCAATAGATTCAACGTTCCTGCCAAGATAACCATGGATAATGCCAAATATTTTAGCTTGATGGCGCTCAATGATTTATTTTTTAAGTATGGAATCATTTTTCATGCTCCTCAAATTATTATCCTCAAGGAAACAAATCAGCAGAATCCAACAACAAAAACATCATGAATATTGTAAAGAAAATTGTTGGGGAAAAAAAGAAAAGTTGGGATAGCAAGATTAAGTATGCCTTGTGGGAAAACCTCACAACTACTAAGACCTATACCAGGAAAACCCCTTTCGATTTAGTTTATGGATTAGAAGCACGCCTACCTATAAACCTCCATATTCTAGCACTGCAAATAGCTCAACAATTTACTACAGATAAAGATGCATTGCAGGGGCGAATTGACCAACTTATGGAATTGGACGAAACTTAAAGAATGGCCTTTCATCAAATGGAAAAGAACCAAGAAAAAGTAAAAGGTATTTTTTATCGTAGAGAAAGGAAAATAGATTTCAAGAAGGGGGACCAGGTATTAATGTCAGACAAGAGGAGAGAAAAACCTAGAATGCACCAAAATTTTGACAGTCTGTGGTTGGGGCCCTACAATATGGAGGAAATATCTAGGCTAGACTCTTTTATTTGACCACGACATAAGGGAGGAGGATGCCATTACTGGTAAATATATCTCTCCTCAAACATTGTTTCCAAGGAGGCATTGGACTTCTTCATGCCCCAACCCCCAGGTAAGTAGATAGGTCATCTTGATTTCTTGCATTTTCATCTTGATTATTCATGGTAGTTTAGTTTCATTTCATATTTCTTTCATCATATTACATGTTTAGTTTAGAAATTTTTGAAAAAATGAAAAAAAATTCTTTCTAGTTTAGTTTTTATTTTGAGATTTGATATATGTGATTGAAGGGTGATAGAACCACCCTAGATTTTAAAGTTTTATGCTTCAGTGTAGGCACATGTACACTAGGAGATGGTGTGGTTCTCATGCAATCTACGATGAGTACATGTACCAAAGTAGGAGACAGATGTTATCCTCAATTCCTAGGGATAACTAAGGAGATGATGCCTCAAGACCCTCAGGTTGCATACATGGAGTATTGAGAGACAGCTTGACCAACAATGTCCACTTGCACAGATAGAGGCCAGCTTCACCACCATAACTCTAGTCTCATCATGAGGTTATCCACCACATCGGCTTGATTTTGGAACACATTGGGTCTTTATCCATGAGGTATAAGCTAGGTATTATGGTGAGTGTCATTTCGATATTTAAGGCATTTTAATTTTTTGCATTTAAAACTGATTTTGATTATGTAACGTCTGCTTGGAAATTATGTTATTTTCCTTGTTTCATCTTGGTGGTTCATATTGTGCCCTAGTAAGTGGGCCACCCTTAGGGATAGGTTTTCTACTGGGAGGTCCTCTTGACAAGTCATGATTCCATTC
>ML809468.1:111471-130392 GCA_009831015.1 Picea engelmannii | reverse complement strand
TTGACTTTATTTAGAGATGTTGATGCATATGTAATAAATGCAAAGTTTGTCAATTAAGTGCTAGAAAATAGAAGAAGGCATCTATTCCATTGCAACCAGTAATGATTTCTAGACCCTTTGAGCAGTGGGGAATAGATGTCATAGGAAAGATAAACCCACATTCATCCAAACAACACAAATACATATTGAATGCAACCGATTATTTCACTAGATGTTCAAAATCCATTCCCCTCACCCATGTTAATAAGAAGGTAGTAATAAAAAATTTAGAACAACACATAATAACAAGGTTTGGGGTACATTTCGTTCTTGTTTTTCATAATGTGGCACACTTTTATTCTACTCTTTTGAATGAATTTTATCCGGATAAAGGGATCATATTGAGATACTCTACTAACTATTACCCACAGGGGAATGGTGTTGTAGAATCAACAAATAAAAACCTGGTAAGAATTCTTAAAAAGACTGTAGTAGAAAATCATAGGAATTGGCACAATGCACTTCACAATGCTCTATGGGCTGATAGGGTAACTCCTAAATAAGCCTTAGGAAATTCCACTTATTTCTTGGTTTATGGACAAGAATCTATATTTTTGACTAATTTATATCTCCCATCCTTGCAGCTTTCTCAAGCCTCAAGGGGCCAACCACTACCAAGCATGCAATAGAGAATAGATACACTTTTAATGGTTGAGGAAGAAACATAACGGGCTAGGAAGAAGTAGGGGATATGGTTCTGAAATGGGATAAAATCAACAAGTCAAAGGGAAAACACTCTAAATTTCAAAACCTGTGGCTTGGTCCTTTCCAAGTTGTTGAGAAGATTAGGGCAAGCATATACCGATTACATAATATTAGGAGTGAGTTGGATGCTCTCCCTGTTAATGGCCAGGCCCTAAAATGATTATTTTCTTAAATTATTCCCATAGGTGGTGTCTTGTATCATAGTTTACTTTTTTGGGTTTGCTTTTCATTTGCTTTCTTTAGAAATAGTTATGTGTTTTATTTCACTCTAATTGTGTTATTTTTATTTTTGTACTAAAGTTGGTTTTGGTTTTGATTTCATTTTGATTTTGGTCTGATTTTGAAGGTGTTCAGTTCAAGTCTCTTAGTGACTCGTTTCTCTTATCCTAATCTTTCACCATCATAGACAAAATAAGGAGTTCTCACTCAACGAGAGATTCCAATGCACAAACGATTCATAACTCTGTATCCATATTATCTAGGGAATAAACACATTGTCTGCCTCATGGTATGGAAACAATGAGGGAAATATGTATTGAAGGAGAGTATAGTCTATACCCCTAGACAAGGTAGAGAAGGATCTCACCTCTTTTAGTAAAGACAATAAAGGAATACGTGAAGTTGACTACTACCCTTGATCCAGGTGGATATCGGTGGCCACCCACATGTTCCAAACCCCAACTATCTCATCTTGACAGTTTTCAGTTCAACATGTTTCTCTGTAATGGGGACATTTCTTTGTAATTGTGGTTTCTACACTTTCGGAGTTGTCCTCAATCCCTACACAGCATCCAGGTGGATATTGGTGGCCTCCCACCTATTCCAATTGGATTATTTTGGAAGTTTTCATGTCAGTACATCTTTATGTACTTCCAAGGCCGTTTTGGGGCCCTAAACAGTGTTTTCTTGGCTTTCCTTAGTCAAACTATAGACAGAGTCAAAGTTTGATAGCATAATGCACATTTCTCGAGAATACCTTTCCAACGGGCCATCACGAGCCTAAAACGAAGATCGTATGCAAAAGTTATGACCCCAGGAAGTTAATGTACTAACTTACCCCAACGAGGCCCACATGACTTTTGGCGCTTCATCTCCTAGGGTTAGGTTTTTGGATGTCTAGGGTTTTGGCATTCATGTTTATCATAAAAAGGCCTTCAGAGCCTCATTGTACTCATGTTCTTTTGAATGAGCATAGTCATCACATCTCTTCTCAGAGATAAAGTTGCCACCATTCTAGCAAGTCTTGCACTCTGTATTTTTACAGTCTCTGTACATTTCTTTCATTAATAGAAATCGTGTATTTTTTTATTTCTTTGTTTTTGTAAATTTTTATGTGTATTTCATTATAAAAACTTTGCTTTCATTTTGTTCTGAAAATAATCTGGATCAATGGTATCAAAGCAGGATGATCTTGATCGTTTTTCAGTGCATGTCCCCGACGAGGTCCGAGTATAGCAAGTTGGGTCTCGCGCTTGTCTCTCTTGAGGACAATCGCTCTTGCACACCCAAGAAACCCTCTATTGCGGAAGAAAAGAAAAACAATGGAGTAGAAGATTATATTAACCTATTGCTTGAGCAAGCTCTCACACGACAGAGGGACGAAATGATGGAGAAATTTTTCAACATCCTTCAACACATGTTGATAGCAACAAGCACATCTTCATCATGCAACCACTTTGGAGGAAACTCTCCCTTCAAGGTACAAGTTAATTTTCATATTCCCATATTTGAAGGTCAGACAGATGCGGATGCCTTAGAAAAATGGTTAAATCTACTAGAAGGTTATTTCTTTGTT
This sequence comes from Picea engelmannii, assembly GCA_009831015.1. Classification (NCBI taxonomy): domain Eukaryota; kingdom Viridiplantae; phylum Streptophyta; class Pinopsida; order Pinales; family Pinaceae; genus Picea; species Picea engelmannii. Next base: position 127,853 of record ML809468.1, on the reverse strand, counting down.
CACAAATTTTCAGACAAGGAAAAGATCACCTTTGCACTCCTCAAGGCTCTCCCCCATGTCAAACATTGGTGGAAAACTTATTGGGATCAAAGTTCCATAGAGGAATCTGGAATATATGGGGTCGAGCCTACTTGGGATTTTTTTTTGGATGCGTTCAAGGAACAATACTACCCTGTTGATAACAATGAATACTAGTACATGAGATGGACCACACTACGGAAAGAGAAGAGCCAAACAATGTCATAGTTCACAGATACTTTCCATACCTTGCGCACCAAGTTGGGTATCAAAGACTTTGAGCAGAATTTGGTTCTGAAATACCGTGGGGATCTGCATAGGTACATCAAAACCGAAATGGGTTTCCTAAACATATCATCATTGGGAGCTGCCTATCGATATGTTGTCAAAATCGAGCAGAAATTTAGGCACTAGAAAATATGGGAGTTCGGGTCTACAAATCTGCAACAACCAAAGCATGGTAAATAAGGCCCTAACCAATAGACTCCCGACAACCAGTCCAATACACAGGAAAATAAGGGTAAATGAAAGATGAAGAATGACACTGGGAAGTGGTGCGACTTCCAAAAAAAACCCTGGCACAACACCGATGAATGTCGCTTGAAATAGTCATTTGTGGCCGAGGTTAAAGACAATGAGCCGAACCCTGATTCAGAATCTTGGATTGTCATAGTAAAATTGTATCTAGAATCATAGTTTGATGGCATAATGTGTATTTCTCAAAAATACCTTTCCAACGGGCTATCACACACCTAAAACAAAGATCATATGCAAATGTTACGACCCCAAGAAGTTAATGTACTAACTTACCCCAACAGGGCCCACATGACTTTTGGCACTTCATCTCCTAGGGTTAGCTTTTTGGATCTCTAGGGTTTTGGAAATCATGTTTATCATAAAAAGGCCTCTAGAGCCTCATTTTACTCATCTTCTTGTGAATGAGCGTATCTGTCACATCTCTTCTCAGAGATAAAGTTGTCACCATTCTAGCGAGTCTTGCACTCTATATTTTTACAATCTCTGTACATTTGATTCATTAATAGAAATCATGTATTGTTGTATTTCTCTGTTTCTTGCAATTTTTATGTGTATTTAATTATAATATATCTGCTTTCATTTCATTCTGAAAATAATCTAGATCAACCCTCTAAGAAACAGATATCCTCCTCCCTAGCTCATTCTTGGCACCTGTGCAATAAATTCCATATGCAAGTAAAATACGAAAGGAAATTTCATAATAAGCCAGAATGTAAAATCGGGGAGGGTATGAAGATATCTCCACTGGGGCTATAGACGCTCGTTGGCAGCAGAGAAAGGTTTGTGATATCGGGGTGACTTCATCGAGGTTATGGACGCTCACTGGAAGTGGAGAAACACTATGATAAGGTTTCTAACTTTAAAAAAATTAAAGATACAATGTCCTCCTATCCTCCTATCAGTCGTGCTTTCCAACTCACCTCTTTTATAATGGGACCTAGGGTATTGGTCTAATGAAAAATAGGCACAAAATCAGATGAATCACCATAGGTAGATGAGAATCTATATTCCCAGGGTCATGTATATACAAACTTTTGAATCATATGTGGGTCGTTATCTTAAGTGAAATCCAACTCCAAAAATGTCTCACTAATATAATAAAGGTAGGATACAAAGATGTTGGTTTCACCCAGTGAATCACCATTTGTTGAGCATTCAACACACCCTCAAAAAATTTGGAATTTTGGGGTGCCACTCTTTATTTTGATTGAGTTGATTGTTGCTTCCATTAGTTTGCAATTTTTGGTTTCTCTGGAATTATGTGGTTCTTGGTCTAAACTTCTTTGTCCCCAACTAATAAAACAAATTTATGCGGATTTCCCAAAAAAAAACGACATCCCCAACAACTGGCCTAAGGAACGCATGCTCATATGATTTAAAAACTAAGGAAATGAACCATCCAGTGATTTCGGTCGATGAGATCATCGGATCAAACAACAAGAGGTGTTTTAAAGGAAAAATTGAAATTCACCCATATTCTCCCAATGCCCGATGAACGCATTGGTGTCGGGCATCTACCATGGCACTTGACACGCTGATCAAACTCTCTTGTCTCTTCACCCGACGCGGTCATCGATAAAGTTTAAAACGATGAAGGGTCCCACCAATAAACATGGAGGAAGTGAACCAGGGTTATCTTCAATCATAGTCATCCATTCTAAAAAAACTTTGAATATGAGTCATTCGTTGGCATAGAGACAAGAAGCTATTCGCGAAATATAGAGCCCCATGAGGGATGTCACATGGAAACTATGTAGCTTCTACGTCACCATCCACATGCCCCACACTAGAAAAAGAATATTGTTTTCACCATGGCATAGCCCTCTGGCACCTCCATGTCAGCTCGGTATCCCAAAGACACGTGTGTTGCGTCATATCTCAGTATGAGTGTCGTCAGTCAAAGGTCCCTGCCACAATGGTATATTGCTTGAAAGATCCTCGAGGGACCACCCAACACTAACGTGGCCCATCATTCATCGACCGGTGGGTTACAATTTTTCCCAACACATGCGCCTTTTTCGCCTAAGGAGAAATTGTTGCTTCTCCCTGCTACATTATGAACGTTCGATCAAAATTGAGAATTAAATCTGAACTGTTGATTATGGGAATTATTTTTCGTTAGGCATCGACTAGTATGACTAATTTACCACATTCCACACACACTGCCACCACCCGATCATCAATAAACACAAAACCATAAATGTTAGGAATCATCCAATCATGGGGATAGAGTGCTCATATTTTTCGATTTCCTAATAGGGTGTATGATTTTACACCACAAACTACTTTATTCCCATAAACGTCAGACCATACAGTAAGCTAGTGAGATGGTGTCACGCATCATTTCCCCCCACGTACTGATTTCCACATCAACATCACTATCACCTGATGCCCCACAAAGTTTACACTTATGATCTTCGTCATCTGATCAATAAATGTGAGTTAATATCAGCCATCGATTTCAAATTTTGTGCTTTAGTCACGTCAGAGAAAGTGGGACCGCCAATGCATCAACCACAAGGTTCCACTAACCATGTATGGACACATCCACTAATAAGCACCATGTTAGCGTTGTCACATCACCCTCCACATACTTTCATGACGTCATCAATAACCTACCCAACATTGTGATTGGTGGAGCATTAAAGATAAATACCTCTCGACCTTGATCGAAACACTGCACTACAAGATAAACCATGTCATGCAGCCACAGATATTCACGTTGGCACATCAACTTAGCTAGTGAAGATAAGTGAAAGTGTACACCCGCATTTAACACTATTAATAATCAAAGATCACCTCACTGCATCGAAAATCTGAGGCATTAAACTTTCATTTCGCTTCCAATTTCATTTTATTATTAGTAATTGATGCTAGCTGAATGAATCTTGATGCATGTGCCCTAATAACGAGTCAGAGATATTAAGTTCTTACTTTGGTAAAAGGGTAGCTTGGACACTGACAACATTTTGGGTACTTAGGAAGGTAAGCATCATTATGCTTGAACACAAGGTAATTTGCTAAATAAGGTATGTTGAAGTCATATTTTATGTTGTTTTAATCCAATAATGGTTTTAATTACTAATCATCACTAGTTTGAATGCAGGTGTGATGGCTCCAAAGAAATCACCTACGTAGAGGACCCCAAAGAAGCCAATAAACCATTCCAATGGCCCTGGAAAAAGCTCAGGTTTTGTGCCAAAATAGGTGGAAGGAGCTCGGACCCCAAAGAGCACCAAGTCATTGATTGTTCTTCCTCTGAAAAAGTCTCAAACATCGTGTTGCTATATCACGAAATTGAAGCCTATGCAATGAAGAAACTTCTACTGAGGTATAAATCCCCCCCTAGAACGACCTATTATGGAAACTAGACAAAGGAGAGTACCTGGAATCCAATCCACATAGAGATCTTCTACTTCGGGAGGTAGATGATGGATTTTTTCTAGAAATTAAAATACCTATGCTTCATTTGGTTGTTGCTAGAACACCAATATTTCCATGTGTCGACTTGAGATAGTGGGTCATTAATAACACTAGGGCCAAAGATTGCAAAATAATAAATGAGCAAGGGAAATTCATAGGGTCATTCATCCCATAGGACATGGCTCATTGTTACAAACTTGCAGAACTGGATGAGTTCCTCACCAAGGATTTTTTGAATGATTTCTATGACAAGTATGAGAGCAGCAAGGTCCTAAACAATTGGTGGAAGAAAGATATAAAAATCATTAAGAGATCTAGGGGAAGATATGCCATTTCAAATATGAGGGAACCTTATATGTATGTGATGATCCTATTTTGTAGGTTATATGATGAAATGGATTGTTCTCAATTCTCCAAGGCATGGCTACCATTGGCATACCATGTAGCGATGTGGGGCAAGACATTTAATTGGGGAGGTGTTATCTCCAAACAACTAAGTCTGAAGATCGCTCAAGCACAATCTCTGAAGCTAGGTAACCCTCCCAAGTTTCACATGGTGTCTTTCCCCTTGGATGTATTATGTGCACAAAACACATTTCTAAGATTGTCATTAAGCTGGCAGGTCTCTAAACCTTCAGTTCATGTATACTTCAATATGTTGTGGGAGAACTAGTATAAGAAGTTCTATTCCCAAATCCGTGACTTCCTCATTCCTAGGATATACTTTCTTGTATTTGGCCAAGAATGCCCTAGGTTATCAAAACATGCCAAGAAGGTGTTGACTTGCATAGGGAATTGGTACCTTGAGGAAAAATATACATACTTGAGAATCTATGGAGCCATGAGCCCACCACAGCTACTACCCATTTATGTGCCTTGCAGATTAGTGGTTGGTGAAATCTATTATCAAACGATCATGCAAGGATTCAATTATACTCTTGTAAAAGAGAAGAAGAAGTTATTCATTCCCTACAACTTCTATATAGGACATTATGTTGTAAAGGATGCCAAGAACGTAGAGCAAGAAGGTCAGGTTCATTTGGAATATAGGTTCATGATAGGAAGGTACAAGAAACGTGATCCTAAAGGATTGATATCAAAACATGCAGCACATGTGTCTCTGACTTAGCCACATGCCCATGAAAAATGGGAGGAAGAGTCGTTTACCAAATATGCACGTGACTGGAAAGAAGTACAAAAGAGAAGGGCCAATCCTTGGGTAACCATTTTTTCCTACTTTCCCATGGAATAACAGATCAAAATAGTGAAGGCTAGGGCATCCTCTAGTGCAGGGACTAGTGCAAAAAAGTTAGGTGGAGAAGAGGATCTTATGACAGAAAAAGAAAGGTGGGCCACACTAGCAGAGCAAGAGAATATTATGAAGGAATAAGCTGAAGAAAGAAGTATTCAAGAGGAGCAAAGAAAGAAATAAGAAGGAAATAAGGAGTAACAACCCTGACAACAAGAGGCTGAGGAGAAGAAAAATAAAGAACAAAGTTGGGTCGATGAACTAAAGAAAATCTAGGATGAAGAGGAAAAGTGGCATAAAAAGGATGAATTAGATCAATTTCTATCTGAGGTAGCATGGGCAAGACAGAAAAATGGTGAAGGATAGACGATACCAGTTACTATAAAAGAGCCAGGGGAAGTCATTGACTTGATAGAGGAGGATGACAAAAGGGAGGCTTCTGCAATCCCTATAATCAATGAAAACCCTGAAATGGAGAGAAGCCCCACAAGGTCACCAGAGGAGCAAAATACATAAGTAGAAGACTAAGAGGGTGAAAATAAAGGTAATATTTCTCCAAAAGGGAATGAAACCCTTCATCAAAGAAACAATGATAATTCATCAAGCAATGATGATTCAGACAAGGAGTCGCTTGGTCAGCAAGATCAAGACATGTCATTACCTGGAAAGAAAGGGGATAATATTAATGGAAAAGGCAATGAAAAAGACTCTAACCAGAAAGACAACGATGAATTCATAAAGGGAGAGAAAGGTAGTGGAAATAATGAAGAAGGAAAAGAAACGATACTTGAGGCGGAGATAAAAATCAATGTCGAGGTCGACTTAGAGCATGTAACTGGAAATGAAGGAGAAACCAAGAAGCTTGATGAGAGCCCTCCAGATGATTCATCAATGTTTGAGAAAGATATCAAAGGGGATGCCCAGGAAAATACCCAAAAGGGTATCACTGTTGAAAAAGAGCCCGACCAGGCATAGATGAAAATAGGTAAAAAGTCACCAGACAAAGAAGTCACCTAGGACCTGATATTAGATCATTTCTACACACCAAGGGATTTAAGCAACATCTTGTCCTAGGGTGATCAACTGATTCCCAAACTAGTGGATGAGGTGGTTTATTTAGAACTCTTTGCCTATGATTGAAAGCATAAGTCTATAGTAAGGAGAACTCACAAGAAAATAAATTTAATGATATACAGCGAAGCGGTCAGTACCATTGAAGAAGTAATCATAAACACAAAGAAGGTCGAAGAAAGCCAACTTTACTCTATAGGTTTGGCCATATCCCATGCCTCTTATTATAAAGCAAACATGGAGGAGAGGGAGTTAGAACATGTTAGGTCCGAAATTGATTCCCTCAAACACCAATTACAATACCATTAGGAAGTTGGAGGAGTAGTTAAATTCAAGGAAGACTTACTAGAGTTGTATGATAGCCATCGGAGGACGCATGAAAATTTGATAGAAAGGGAGGTGGCTCTTGAGGAAGAATCTTTTCTATTGAGAATCACCTGTAAAGAAGTGCATATATGGGATGAGAAAGGAGTTGGTACATTGAAAAATATGGAGTTTGTTCAAGCGATACAAAAGGAAAATGGGTTGGAGGACCACAATATAGAGATATGGTTGGACAAATGGATGGCTCAGATACACTTAGTAGCCAAGCATTGGGCCAAAGTTGTCGATGAACCCATGGAAATAATAGATGAGGAGTGGGCCCACGGTAATCGGAGTTGGGATAAGATCAACCAATTGATGGAAGAACTTCAATTTCCTATCTTCGGATCCCCCATGAAGTTGGGAACGATTGATGAAATGGAAGTCAATTTGCAATACTCGGATGACAGATACGAGGAACATGTTCAACAAATTACTACGATGGAGAAGGGACATGTGAAAGAGAATGTGATCGTCCAAGCCAAGATCATGGACCGAATGGAGAAAACATCTGATTGAATGGAGAAGCGCACCCTTCGATACTGAGACAACAAGCATGAGTCGGATATGCCAATGGATCAGCACAAGTTCCTGTTCGATGAGAGTTGCACTCGACTTTTTCAAGAGTGGTCTGATTATGTGGAAGAACATGCAAGTCCGAAGACCCCTAGATCACCTAAGTCGTTATGACTCAAACTCATGATTATCTATTTTTGGCTACCTATGTGGCAACCTTCTCTAAGTTTAGTTTTGTATAAATAAATGGATCCTAGCGAAAAAAACATACCTTTTTTAGCATTTCAGGGAATTTTGGCTATTATTTTGTTGTGGAACTATTTCGACAATTAATTGGAAGCTCTTTTGGAGCCTGAAGTGATTTTGGATTCTAATTAGTGATATACGCTACATTGTGTTATGTTCTGCTTTGGATATTTTTGTATTGATGTCTAGTAAGATTTTTGTTACTCAAGCTATCTTGTGATAATCGTTGTCTTACATTGAATTCTTCTCTTGTGTTTAATTTACATGTTACATTATTTCTGCATAATACTTGTGATCCCATAATATAGAATTATTTTTGTATCGTTGATAGGTTCTGACTGAGATATTTACATGCACATATAATTATTGGTGTATATCTATTTCTAGGAATTATCTCTGGTGGGGCGAGACATATAGAAATTGATTGATCACTTACTAACACAACTCCTTTAAAAGTTATCTTTGAAAGCAACTATGTTATCTTTCTTTTATTGATTTGATGGTTTGTTAAATTAATTCATTTTGAGTCGTTTCTATGTGTTAAGTTATTCTAAAATAAACTTTGAAAATGTGTCCTTAAAAAGAGAGTCAGTAATAAGAGTGAAATATTAAGACATTAAAAGCGCATCGAAATCTGTTAGATCATAATTCTGGAGAATCACGCTACCCCAAATGGAGAAGAGTCTAATTGGGCCTCATCTTCGGGTGTGATTCCTACTGTTCAGATGAAGGGAATTTATACCCCTCAACAGTGTTATAGGCCCAATTTTAAGTCCCCTTAAGACAACTGAATAACACATACAATATGGCCAAATATCAACTCTAGTCTCTCATACAATCCCTTAAGTGTCGTGGAAGGACTTAACTTCAACACTAAAAAGTAGGTATAGCCAAAAATATCCATTGTATGGATCTATTAGCTAAGGAAACAGATCTTGACACCTTGTTTCTAGAATCATTATGCTCATCATTTCTCATTAAAGTATGGTGTATGTTTTGGTACTAATAATAGAGTTGACCTCTATCTATTTTGGATGTTACTCAAAATAGAAATAAACAAATAGGTGAGAAGACTTGTAATGTACCAAATTCTTAAATTATCATAACATAACAGAAGTACACACCATGTACAGAATGTGAGCGTGGAGCACAACTCCAAGATAGATAAGTTACACAATAACTCCTTAAATAATAGGAGAACTTCCTCCTCATAACCAAATACATTCATACATCATAATTAACATGTTTAATATATATATATATATATATATATATATTGCATGTACATTTAGCCCCATATATACCCCCCCTTGGATCATATCATATATATTTAACCCTATATATTCTCCCTTTGGGTCATAACAGTAGTGAAATTTTAAATTCCATCCTCGTGGATGGACATTCCAAACACATAATTTTCCATCTCAAGAATTGTTTATTTGTCAAAGACAATACTAGAATCCAAAATCCATAACCGTCCTTGAAGAATGACAAGTACTTTCAATAAAATATTTATATAGAACATAAGGTTTTTTTTATATTCGTCATTCTAACATCATTAATTAGAAAGTAAACTTCAAAACAAAGAGACTATTGATAGAATATTTCTAAAAATAGTATCAAAATTATTTTTTTCCCAAGACTAGAGGTTGAAAAATATATCTTTTTTTGTTGCAAAATAGTTCACAACATATAGAAATCAAAGTCTGAGAAACAATTTTATGGTCCATCCACCAGAATGTGCTTATTGGTAATCATATTCAACTATTCAACCCATATCTTCTCCAATTTCAAGACATTCCCAAAACCCAGAGTTTGAACCAAACTTACGTGTAAGTCCAAGGATCAAATTCATAGTGAAAACAATCATTCTCACGACATCTAAATGTGATGTTCATAACACCAATAATTATTCCATGCTCAAAATTAATGGTGAAATCCCTTTTTCTATGCAAATGGTAATCAATTTATAGTCAAGAGATACATTGATTTTCATATAAAATTGCAGCTTACAATTCCAAGCATCACCCAAGTTAATTCCTTATTCATATCTTCTTGTATAAATGTTTGATAGGTAAGACACCAAACTCCAAAAACAAAATGTTATTGCCAACAAAGAGTTGGATAGGTAAGGCCATGAAACCTTAGGCTTGAAACTCAAATGAAAATAGGTTAAGAGATTACCAAGTAATAAGTTGATACTAGATAAACCAAGTGATTGAAGACACCAAAGATTGGAAAAAGATGGAAACGCTCCATTGTATCTAAACCTATCTCAAATAGAAAGAATGTTCTCTCATTTCAATGTCTCTTGTCTAACTCAGAATCAAAGATAAACCCTATTTTTTATATTCAATATTCATCATGAAATACCAAAATTATCCCAAAAGAAGGCAGCCATTAGAGACTGGATGGAAATGTATTGACTCAAGGACAACCAATGTAACATAGTTAATGTATTTAACCCTACCCATGTAAAAATTAAAAACAAGGGAATAAAGATGAGTGTTATTGTAACCTGAGTTGCCAATTAGCTTGAACTCCAAATTCAAAATTCAAAATTGACTATTATGTGCTCAATTGTTGGGCAAGTTATTTATCTATCTATGGAAGATATTCACGTGCATAGTTATAACCTTTGTACAACTATGAATACCAATTTTACCTAGTTTACCATATTACATAACATTGTCAATTGTCAATTTACACAGCTACATATCTCTATTACTTATCTATAGAGAAAAAGAATAGATGCCATCTTTAGTTACATGATTCTATTAGCTCCAATAATTGTTGTAAATCATAACTCTACAATAACAAATATAAAGCAACACATCATATTTTTATGGGAAAAAAGGCAAGGATGAGGGTTTCAAAATGTATTATTCCTGTAGTCCCTCAATCTTACACTATAGATTAAGAGGCACTTCCTCTTATACAAGGGTAATCTATAGACAAGAACATGAAATTGCATATCTATAAGTTTTAATTTTGAAACACTTATAGACATATTCAACAATGTGACACCATCTATAATGGGGAAAATAGGTACAGGTTTCCAGAATAGTATGGATTTTAGAAGAGACACTTTCATAATTTTTAGAGTGTCATCATAATCACCAGTAAATGTTGCTAGCGGGGAAATCCCCCTATAACTATACCAGGGTTTAGGGTATAGAGAGAGAAAATGATCACCAAAAAGCCAATCTAGTTTTTACACTACCCCAAACATACCAAAATAGATGAACAAAAAGTAGTAGAAAAGAAGATTGGTAACGGTGCCTTTTATCCAATGTCTAGTCATGATCTCCTCGAGCTTTGTAGCTCCAAAGGCTGCAAGTCTCCTCCCAAAGTTGACCTGCATCCAAGAGTAGACAAGCAAGGCTACAAGCATGTTATTTGTGTTCATAAATTAGGGTTAGATATCAAATGTTATGTATAAATCAAATAAAAGACACAAAACATCATCATTAAGGACAGGGAAAAGAGATTATTTTATTCATTAAACAAAGACTGAAACTTACAATCATAGCAGGCCACCGTTCCACAAACCTGGTCTGGGCTCCTCTTTATAATGCTCCAAGTGAACCTTCAATAAGCCTCTTCTCACAATCTACTAATAACCTCAAGGAAAGGGAATGGATTGAATGGAAGAAAAGGGGTTGAAGAGGGAATGTTGAGGCAATAAATCACAAAAGGTTGTAAATCCTTGGGCAAGGAAGGGAAGTGAAATTGTGTAGAGTTTCACTGTTTGAATGCTTGGTTGTGGAATGAGATGCCAAGACCTCCTTTTATATGAAAAAATGATGGTTATTCGGTTGGGGGATGGGCTATAGCAAGTGAATTGGTTGGGAAACCTCCAATAGCCTGTAAATTCCACTGAATTCCTTACAACTTTTTAATTTTTGCAACTTTTGGAGGTATACGCGGGCTATTTAGTGTGCATCAAGTGTATGTACGTGGTCTTTCTAGTATGCAGCAAGCGTATGTACGCGGACAATAGTGAAGCAGGGCACGTACATGCTCTAAATATTGGTTTTTTAAATAGAGCTCCTCAATAATGATTTGGAAAATTATGCAAGAAAGAAGGCCAATGCCATGTATACATGAGTAGGGAATTTTATGGCTATAATAGCTGCCCCCTAATGTATGAGGTCAAAAGAGAAACTGATGGCCGAAATACATTACAACATCTTCACCAATGCACAAAATCGAGTGAGCCCAGGACCAGAGTTCGGGAGGTGCCATCTGCAAAACAACAATTTTCTCTCCAAGGCAGACATACCCATGCTCGGGATGAACTAAATCATGGTTACCAATCAAATACACTGCATATCCATGTCATATAACTATATAAGGTGTAGCCACGAGAAATACACAATGGATCTACATCTCAAAATCAGTCGAAGATATACAAGTACAATATGTATCTTAGAGAAGATAGTGATGCATGTGGTTGGAGATCAAGTCTTCATAGCTCGAGCAACAACTTCAAGATATTAAAAATTTAGGTAGGAGTACAATGGGAGCGTAATACTCACTACCCTAAGGTCTTCGACAATCCGTCGAGAAAAGACTGGAGGATCTCGATGATCAGGCAGAGAATTTTGTCGGTTTTGAATCTGGACTTGAATGGACTCTCAAGATGGCTGAATCATGAAAATCAAGAGACAAACTGCAGAAAGGCCAACTTAGGTTGGGTAAAACTTCCCTTGGATAAAATCACGAAATATTATCAGACTCGGGCAGTGTGACATTGACATAAGTTTGTGATGCAAGAGGCAACGCAAACTCTTCATATGTTTGGAAGAGTAACCAAATGGAGGAGGACACAACTCTATGTAGCGAGAACAAATTCCTAAGGTCATACTAGATCCCAATGCTTGACGAACAAACGAAAGGATGTGCTTTGTCCAAGGGCAACTATCTTTTCTGCCGAAAAAAGAATGTATATTTCTCGTCCCCTCTTTTTGGAATATTTGATTTTTTTGTCTTTTTCAATTTTTAAAGACCTTGAAAAAGAATAAAAGAATGCTATCTTACAAAGGAGGAACGAGCATCGTGACAAGCAAACTAGTTCAAAGCGCATGGAACATACTAATGCTCAGGGCAAGGAGACATGTGCAAGATAAAGACAATCAGGAAAATTCCTTCATGGGTCAAGGTGTCAGGTCACAGAGGCAAGAAGTGTTGCAAGGCTTGCGTATAAGGAATGCTTCAAAGTTTCTGGTTGAGAGAAACATGGAGCCGACATTAGGCCAAAGACGCAAGGATGAGACCCCCAATGCGATTAAGCATGACACAATGAGACCCCTTTTATGTAAATTTTTTACGAGCCCAGAGAAGGTAAGCCCGGTAGTTTTTTCACGTTTAGAAAGTTTGAAAAAACACAAAAGAAGACTCAAGGGAGTTCCTTTTTCGTAGTTAGTCGAATCGGCTTGAAAAAGGGTTAAACTTGCATCGAAAAGACATCTTTTCAAAACCATTTTAACTAGCATGACAAAGACAAGATCACTCAGCAATATTTTCGATTTTAAGGAGTCTGAAAAGAGCTTAACTATGGACTAACAGCCTTTTTCTGAGTTTAGTTTCCTTATCCCAAAAAAGTATAATAGTAAATGAGGACAACTCTCCCGGTGAGACGAATCTCCCGAGGCGTACCTTTTTATACTATAATCTACTGGCTAGAAAAAGGGTTAAACTCATGCTAGTAGATGTTCTTCTGGACCAATTTAACGAGTGTGAAGGAAAAATGTCACTCGACGATCTTTTCAATTTTAGGGAGTCTGAAAAGAGATTAACTATGGACTCCAGGGGGGTTCCTTTTTCATAATTAATCTCCAAGGCTCGGAAAAGGATTAAACTTACTCCTGAGAATACTCTTCTAGCAAACCGAAGTCCCTAGAGCATACCTTTATTCGTAAAATTAGCCATTCGGACCAAAAAAGGGGTAAACTACCGTCGGACAGATGTGCCTTCAAATTTGAGTTTGGCGAGCATGGAGGGAAACAATATCACTCAAAAATATTTTCAATTTTAGAGAGTCTGAAAAGAACTTAAATAAGACTCCAAGGGGCTACTTTTCTCAAGTAATCAAGACGAGATCAAAAATAATAAATACAGTCTCATCGGATGTTGCTTTCGAAGTTTAAAGCGAGCTTGAAAGACAACAAAGCGTGCTCATTAGGGAGTCTCGAGGGTAAGTCCAAGAATGATGATTAACAAAAGAATGAGGCTTCAATATGTAATCATGATGGGACTAACAAGGACTCCCAAGCCTATAGTCAAAAATGACAACATGGATGCCAAAATGCTGCAAAGGATCTATCTAGGGAATCCATGTAGAGGTAGGCTCTACCACCTAATTACGACACTTCTAGAGTAGCATAGAAGGTTATGTGTCGCACTTTGGTGGGGTCGATCCTATGGCAAAGCGGAAAAGATAACGAGATGCAGAAACCTATACTATACAATATGTATAAGGTACCGTACAACCGTACAACTCATGCGTGGTAGTAGTTCAGGTAGAGCCCGATGTTATGCTCTAACCAAGAGTCTCTTTGATAGTCAACCTGGAAAGTCTCCCAAAAGGGAATAAAACACAAACCACGGTGTAAGTCTTCCCATGGTATAGAAATCGTAGTCATGGCTTCAAGGATAGCATCATCCGAAGGCAATTAAAAATACAAGAAATCACGCAAACGAGGATGGTCGATAGTACCAAAGGATGAATTAAACTGACCATATTCCATATGATGATGGAGGTTCTAGCTAGGACCGACAGATTCTACCAGTGAATAATCACAAGCACAATTTCTTGAGGATCTACAAATAGTTAGATTAGACTCAAAAGGAGACTCAAAATCACTCGAACCAAGCGGGGGGAGCAAGGTCTCCCATTCCCCCGTTGGATAAACCAGTGGATCAATTGTTGAGACTGAGTCTAGAGAAGGAAAACATGAGTGAACAAGTTCCTACTTAGGAGAAATTGAACATCGAGGATAAGACGCCACATAATTACCTGTGGTGGGGTAGAGTCTACATGAATACTAGGAACATATAAAGGGGTATCCTGAACTAACGTCGAATTAGGATGGTGATTATCAGATGTCGGTTGGTCGATAGTGACAATTCCTCCATTATGAGGGAAATGTATCACCCGAAAGAGAGTAGACACCACAGCATTCATATAATATACATAATCACACCCAAGAAGCATATTGAAATCTAATAGGCCTTGCATCACTATAACATCGACAAGGACAGTCTTCCCACCTAATGAGATAGGCAACTGAGGAAGAATCCCTAGATATTCACTAAAACGTCTGTTAAAATCCAACAGCTCATGCGAAGCAGTTACAAGCTTAGGAGAACCCAAAGCTTTCCAAGCCAAGGAGGATAAAATACTTGTGGAGGATCCTTCATCTACAATACATAGGTAAAAAAAAATTGAATTAACTTCAACCCTTATTTGAAAGGGTGCAGAAGAAGGAAGACGAGGCTCAACAAGGTCATTCCAATCAAAGGAAACCATCCTAGGACTTGGAGGGGGTGTGCTCGAAGTGAGAGGAATGCCCCCTTGTTCTGAAAGCACTGAACTAGAAATGATAAAAACATAGTCAGTAGACACATCACTCCCCAAGAGAAGAGTTGGATCAACCGAAGATTGCATTGGTGTGACCACTTTGGTAGACTCGACGCTCTCCAAGAGAAGAGTGGGATCAGCTGAAGATTGCATCGACACGATCACTTCCTCAACCACTATCTAAATAGGTTGCGAGACCACATGGTCTGAAGGCGCATCACCCCCCAAAAAAGAAGTGGGATCAGTCGAAGATTGCATCGACACAGCCACTTTCTCAACCACTGGTTGAATAGACTGTGAGAAAACCTTAGAAGACTCAAAATAAATAGAGCTTGAATACAAGGACCACAATCTTCGTGCCTCTGGAATACAAGGGCATATATGAGTAAGGTGATCTCCCTTGCAAAGATTACAAGGGAACTTAGGCTTATGTCCTATCTGTCAAGGTTTCTCAACGGAATCAATGCCCCAACATGACTAGCAGTGGTTGGTTGCACATCTCTAACATGACTTGCATAGGTTGGTGAGGGGTCGATAACATGACTCGTAGAGGCTACAAACCTATTTTCAGTATGAATATCAGTGACTAGACTTTTTCCCCTAGCATGACTTACAAAGGCTGGGTCCTTTCCCCCAACATGAATCGCATCGATTGTTGACAACTCTCCAACATGACTAGCAAAGGTTGGTTTTTGAACTCCAGTATGACTTGCGGGGACTAGGTTCATGCCCCAAACATGATTTGTAGAAGTTGGGTGATGGTATTCAACATGACTTGCAGATGTGATGGGTGTTATATACGCACTAAAAACACACTAAAAAACCCTCAATTAAATTGTCAGCCCGTGGTAAGTAAACTTAGAGTTGTAGCAAAATATATGCCAAAGGTAGAAGGGTTGGTAGTAGTATAGTTTAACTAAGGAAGTGGCTATCTAAGGGCTAATCTATTCAAGCAAACCTATCTAATGAGAAAACCCTACTAAGCAAATTGAAACTATGTAACCTAAGTACTTTTGGGCCAAGGATCGATGGATAGTTCTAAGAATACAAGTAAAAACCCTATGTAAAGAAAACTAGTTCATAACAATAAGAAAAAACAACTATTAAGCATAACAATAAGCAAATAACAAAAGCAAACTACTTTAACTTGCCAACCTACATTCAATGAGCAACTACCCTATGAAAGCAAGTAAATAAACAAGCAAGCAACCATTCTACTAAAGAAAATAGCCAAGTAAGCAAAGACAACTAACTAACCTATTAAAGCAAATAGACAAGTAAGCAAAACAACTAGCTAACCTATTAAAGCAAATAGACAACTAACTACTCTAAGATAACTTCTACTGCAAGTAATCAAATTAAAACTTCTCATTG